>BQNB010067740.1:0-34089 GCA_026074375.1 Tanacetum coccineum | reverse complement strand
ATTCTTTCATACAATGTCATGATTTATTTAAGGATACGTTATTTCTGTTAAAAATACTTTTTTACTAATTAAACGAGAAGCACAAACACATTTGGATGATGTCAAACTATGCAAACCAATTATAAGTCATTTCGTTATGAAATTCCTCTCTCCTAAGACTCGTCTTTTTCTTAGGTTGTGATTAGAGTCGTCGACTACCCTTTTCTTACGTTGATTTCATTGATTGATTTTCTGCATTCACCGATTGCATAAGGTGAGTTCATAGCTCCACATGTTACTCTTTTGTGAATGATTTACAACTTTGGGGTGAGAAACATTGCTTGCTTTTACACTTTGGACACAAGTACGTTATTGAAACTCTTACTATTTACGTGTTTGCCTAAGTACCTTTAGTTCACAACTCTGCCACTATCATGAACCGTTAATTACTATGAGTAAGCACGAGTGTTATTAATAGATCTATTAGGGATAGATAATCCCCATCCGGGTTTAGTGATTCTTACCGGGTTGGGTACTTGACTAACTATACAGGCCAACAGATGCATATCATGTCGAAACTTTACGGATATTTTGAACTGATATCTGCGTGGCAACTTGGCATTAATTATACTACAAATTGTATTTTGCTTCGGTGTCATGAGCTTAGTGCGAACGTAAATACTTTTGTTATGTTGTATGTGTTACAACCGATTCACACGTTATTAAAATCTTGTGGTCCATACTTGTAACTTAACTAAACCTATGAATTCACCAACATTATTTGTTGACATTTTAAGCATGTTTTTTAGGTGCTTAGCTTTGGATCTTCGTTGATGTGTGATGTGTCGTCGTGTAGGTTGTTATTTTAGTTATCAGGTTTTACATGTATATTTTGCCGACATTACCAAAAACAACACTTTAACGGGCAGTGTACCCGATCTGATGTAGTTTCGTTGGTAAGTAAGGTGTCGATCACTAAGAGCGAGAACATTAATCTTTTATTCTATCAATATTTTGGTTAACTAAATTAAGTCAATTTAAACTATGTTAATTCTAATCTATGTTAAACATATGTTAAACCTAGTTCTAACGGATAAGGGGGGTTTTCAGTCCGAGTGACTGGCACAGGTTTTATGGTAACTTAGATCAATTTAAGACACGATAACACACGCAAGCAGATAATCAAAAGATAAAAGAGCGGTCTAGCCAAATATAAGAAAACTGTATTAAACATGATTAATCCAATTAAAACGTTGGTTTGTTTATTTAGTGCAATGAGTGCTTATTTCAAAGCGGCATATCATTTCAAGATTTAGGTGGTACTTCTTCCTAAAACCTAGATACGTAGAATTTCGTCACAATTAAATGCATCCGCATAAAACATCCTATTCATAGATTATAATCTATCTTAGGAGATTAATAATGATGATCTTATTAAACCCTAGCTCATGGAGACTTTACCCACTTACTGCTTTATGGCGATTTATATTCTAGTAGTCCACTGTCCAAGTCTTTACCAAAGGAATCAGTACGTTAGTTGTTGATCCCAGGTCACCTGCTAGTCCAACTTTTTCACATAAACCAATGGTAAAGATAGGGTATTTGTAATCCTATTATTCTTGATATATAAATCACTATATGGAGAGACATCTCGACGTCTAGCTAACTTGGTCGGTATCACTAGATCCAGTTGAATGATAGGTCGCATATAAAAGTACATAAACAGGTATGAATTGATAAACATAAACAACGATCAACGATAAATTAAGCAGTCTATATAAACAAACCAAACATTTAAATGTTCATAACTATGGCTAGTACCCAATGGTATTAGCCCTTAATCATTGTAATCAATACAGGAATAATCAATCAACCAAGATAAACTAACCAAGTTAAATGAATGATACAAAAAATCAAACGATTACTAGAGTATAGGAGATTACAAGGTGTTTCCTATGGAATTAATAGCTTTGATTGACCTCTTCTACTCTTCTTGTCTTCTAAAATCGACTTTTGTGGTTAGGGTATCAAAAATATGATCAAGCACATCTAAAACTTGTTTTTAGGTCTTCTATTTATAGTGTCTAGAATTTAGTCGATGCGCTGTATTGGTTGACATCAATACGGCGTATTGAAAGTTTCTTGGAGTAAGGACCACGTTCGATATCTTCCAGAATCTTCGTATACTATATCTTAGATATGGCGTATGGTAGATACTGGATACGGCATATAGGTCTTCATGGTTTCTTGTGAAGTGCAGGCATAGATACGACGTATCTTCCTTGATGGATACGATGTATAGAATGTTAGAACAGCTTCTTCATATTTCATTGTTTAAGCTCCAGAATGTGTGCCTTTTAGTTCATCTTCACAAAGTACTCCATAATTGTTGGGATTATAAGACTTATTGATGATCCTAGAGTTACTGCTGCTAAGGTTTGTGTTACTGCTGCTAAGCTAAAGTTAGTGATGTTCATTAACTTTAATGAAAAATATGCAGAGTAGTTAATGCTACTAGTATAAAGTTAGTACTGCTAGCTTACAGTTACTACTGCTAGTATATATTAGTACTGCTAGTGTAACGTTAGTACTGTTGGTGAAGATTGAAGAAAATATTCTAAGTAGTTACTACTGCTTGTACACAGTTAATGCTGTTGGCGTATAAGTTACTACTGCTGGTGTTAAAAGATAATGCTACTAGTATAAAAGTTACAACTTCTCAAATATTAAGACTGCTGAAAGAGTTTATACTATCAGAGAAAGGATAAAGATAGAAGAAAGGATAAAGATTGTTTGGAGATCAATATTACTTATGTGATAAGTATTAGTTATTTATAAAATAGATCATAGTGAATATTTTAAGTCTTAGGAATATATTGTAAATCGACTAGGACTCCTTGGTGTATAAAAGGAGGTCCTAGGGCATAGAGATTGATATAGTTTTTTTAGAGTATCAAAACAAAATGAGTCATTCATAGAATTATCATAGCTTCAAGGTCTTTGTAACCCTAATACTTTAAGAGTATTCGTATTATTTGCTTAATAATATTGGAGCTTTTATGTTTTGTTGAATTATATGTTCACTGTGTTTTACTGTTCCATTAAAAACTCTTTTTATTAAAGATTAGATTCCGCATAATCTTTAATACATTCACACAAAGTTTCTACTATAGTTGTGTTAGATTTATCTAATACAACTAAACCTTAAACAAGCTTAAGGAATTCGATCTATAAAAGTGTTGTGGTGTTTGTCCCACTTCAACACTTCTATAGATCGAATTCCTTAAGCTTGTTTAAAGTTTAGTTATATTAGATAAATCTAACACAACTATAGTAGAAACTTTGTTAAGTGTATTAAAGATTATGCGGAATCTAATCTTTAATATTAGAAGAATTCTTAATGAAACAGTAACACAAGATCACAATTCAACAAACAATAAAAGCTCCAATATTATTAAGAATAATATGAATACTCTCCTAGTATTAGGGTTACAAAACCTTGAAGCTATAACGATATCAAAACAAAGATATCAATCTCTATGCCCTAGGACCTCCTTTTATACACCAAGGATTCCTAGTCGATTTACAATATATTCCTAAGACTTAGAATATTCTCTATGATCTATTCTATAAATAACTAATACTTATCACGTAAGTAATCTTGATCTCTAAACAATCTTTATCCTTTCTTATGTCTTTATCCTTTCTCTAATAGTAGAAACTCTTTCAGCAGTCTTAATTTTTGAGCAGTTGTAACTTCTGTACTAGCAGCATTAACTTTTAACACCAACAGTAGTAACTTATACACCAACAACATTAACTGTGTAAGCAGTAGTAACTCCTTAGAATATTTTCTTCAATCTTCACCAGCAGTACTAACTTTACACTAGCATTACTAATATATACTAGCAGTAGTAACTGTGAGCTAGCAGTACTAACTTTATACTAGTAGCACTAACTACTTAGCATATTTTTCATTAAAGTTAATGAACAGCACTAACTTTAGCTTAGTAGCAGTAACACAAACCTTAGCAACAGTAACTCTAAGATCATCAATAAGTCTTTTAATCCTAACAATCCTTCCCTAAACTTGATATTCTTCTTCAAAAATCTCAAGTTTCTTTATTGAAAGCTTCATTAATCACCAGGAGGATGCTTCCAAGCACTTCATTGATTATTAAGTTGTTTTGTGAGAAGATTAAGAAGCTGATATGCCATTTCACTAAAATGATCAGCCTGAAGCTTCTTGTTCAACATACCAGTAATTGTAGATGGTGTAAGGGGATATCTCTTCTCTACCAACATATGAATGTACACATTTTGCTTCCTCAATGAATAAACTCCACATGAATCATATAGCTTCCAATCCAATACACTGTAATTATCTTGATTCTTCCATACTTGATCTTTAACATGTGGTTCAAACATTGTCTTTAAATCTTCCCATAGAGAAAAGCACTTTTTACATCTATTTGATACACCACAAAATCTTTAAATGAAGCATAAGCTAAAAATAGTCTAGTTTCTTTAATTCTTGCAACAGGGGCAAAGACTTCATCATAGTCAATCCATTATTCTTGTGTGTACCCTTGAGCAACCAGTCTTGCTTTGTTTCTTATCACAATTCCCCTTTCATCCTTTTTATTCCTGAAAACCCATTTAGTGCCTATATCCCTTTTTTCATTTGGTAAATCCTTTAATATCCAAAGTTCTTGTAACTTGAATTGTAGAAGCTCTTCCTGCATAGCCTCTATCCAGCTTGGATCCTTCAATGTCTGGATTACCTTTTTGGGTTCTTCTTATGATAAAAATCAAGCAAACAAGCAGTTTTAAAGGTCTTTGTGGTTTGTTCTTTGTTGAATAGTACTAACAAACCCATGTTCCTTCAAGTTCTTTGACATATTTCTTATTTGTGTAGTTGATTACAAATCTCCAATCACTTGATCAAGAGGATTATCTTTATGAATTCTTGTAGTTGTATTAGGACTGACTTGGTGATGCGGGGAGAATGATGCAATTATGCCTTCATCATATGTCGTGTTTCGTGGTTTCGTAGTTTTTGTAGTTTCGTAGTTTATGTTTATATTTATCTTATATCCCACATCGCCCTAGAAGGCAAACATGTAAGCACTCCTTCTCCTATAAAAGAAGGTGCAAGGATTTGATGTAGGATATGGTTTTATATTTTGATATTGATAATAAAGCTTTGCTTTAATCAATCTATTCTTGGCCGTTTTTGCTAAGATTCTCTCAATAATCGGCATTCGTTTGAATCAACGATTGTTGGAGTTTTCCTGATTATCAATATTATTTTGAATCAACGATAGTCGGAAGATTGTTTATGGTGTTCATTCGAATCAACATATTCAATTTGTGTTATCACGTTATTAGTCTACATGAGGTTGGTATCTCTTCTTTTTTTAGATTGATTAATCAATCAAAAAAAAGAGATACCAACCTGATGTAGACTAATGACGTGATAACACAAATTGAATCTGTTGATTCCAATGAACACCATAAATAATCTTCTGACTATTATTGATTCAAAAGAATACCGATAATCAGGCAAACTCCAACAATCGTTAATTCAAAGGAATGCCGATTATTGAGAGAATCTTAGCAAAAATCTCCAAGAATAGATTGATTAAAGCAAAGCTTTATTATCAATATCAAAATATAAAACCATATCCTACACCAAATCCTTGCACCTCCTTTTATATGAGAAGGAGTGCTTACATGTTTGCCTTCTAGGGCGATGTGAGATATAAGATAAATATAAACATAAACTACGAAACTACGAAACTACAAAAACTATGAAACCACAAAACACGACATATGATGAAGGAATAATTGCATCATTCTCCCCGCATCACTTGGATTGTTGTATTCAAGTTGTTCATGTCAGCCACTACACCATCATCTTCAGCATCTCTTGTGAAGTCAAATATGATATAATCTTCCAAAGCAAGCATATTTGGATCATCTAGAAATTCAATGCTTGGTCTTTCACCAACAGCATTAACTTCATTTGTGCTAGAAACATTAACATTGTTAGTGTTGTTAACATTATCTTCCTTCTCTTGATCATTACATTCACTATCTTTTCTTGGATATTCATCAACCTTCTTTCCATCATCACTTGAAGGTTTGGATCCATCATCCAGAGAACTCTTTGGATCTTGGGAAAATGGTGAATCAGCAATCCATAATGGTAGCAAAATGTAATCTTTGACAGGTTTTGTCTCCTTTCTAACTTGACATGCATTATCACTCTCTTTTGTACTTGCAAAACCATTAGACTGTGTACCTGCAACAATTGGCTCATAATTTATTGTTCTTGTTAGTGCATCAATATTAAATAGCCAATCTGGTCATGTCCCTGCAACATTAGGTATACTTTCACTGAACCTAATATGCAAGTTTTCTTCTACTATCCTTGTTCTACTATTGAATACTCTAAAGGCTTTACTATACAAAGAGTATCTAACAAAGAATCCTTCATCAGGCTTACCATAAAATTTGCCTAAGTGATCTATGGTATTGTGAATGGTAACAGGACACCCAAATGGTCTCATAAAACTTAAATTTGGTGTTCTACCATGAAAAAGTTCATATGATGTCTTGTTATGAGGCTTAACTACTAACACTATATTATGTACATAGCAAGCAATATTAATTGCTTCTGCCCAAAAAGTAGTTGGCAACTTAGAATCAGCTAGCATAGTCCTAGCAGCCTCAATTAGTATCCTATTCCTCCTTTCAGCAACTCTATTTTGTTGAGGAGTTCTAGCTATACTAAATTGTCTCAAAATACCCTTCATTTCACAAAAATGATTCATTTCTCTGTTCTTGAACTCAGTTCCATTATCACATCTAATCACCTTAACCTTGTGATCTACTAGATTTTCTATCCCATTTATAAAGGACTTAATAATGCCAATAGTCTCATCCTTAGTAGCTAGAAAAAAAAGTCATGTAAACCTACTATAATCATCTGTGAAAACTAGGCAACACATTTTCCTCATAAGGCATTTTACAAATGTTGGACCAAACAAGTCCATATGAAAAAAGTGTAAAGGATGACTCATTGAGTTCTCTGTTTTGGTCTTACAAGAGGTTCTATGTTGCTTTCCTTTTTGACAAGCAACACGGGTTTCATCATTCTCAAAAAGTTTGGAAGGTACGCCTCTTACAAAATTTCCCTTAACCAATTTATTCATGGTTTTAAAATTTAAGTGACCTAGCCTTCTATGCCAAAGTTTAGATTCATCAGATGTGGGTTTTGCAAAAAGGCAAGTTAAACCTCTTTTAGGAACTATGTTCTCTAAATCAACATTATACATATTGTTCTTTCTAGGAACTCTAAGTAAAACTTGACTTTCATCAATTAACTTAAAGTTTGGAGATAACACAATACATTCAGTGTCATTAAAAAGAACATTATTCTTTTTATCACACATTTGTGAGACATTAAAGAGATTAAACTTTCTCTTACAAAATACACATTTTCAAAATCTAGATTACCAGTTTTAATGGTATCTTTTTCTGTGATTTTCCCTCCTTTGGGGTTTTCTCCAAAAGCAACATATCCTCCATCTATCTCTTCATAGTCAGTAAGATAGGACATGTTCCATGTCATGTGCCTTGAGCATCCACTATCAATTACTCCTTTATCTTGTAAATTTATTTGTGGATTGCCCTGCACATCAGATAAAAAAATTAGTTTTTTTTAGACCCAAGCCATCACTGACTTGGATCTGACTTGTGCATCAATATAATCAAACCTTTTTAGGATGGTTGATGCACTATTGTGTTTAGAAACATGGTCTAAAAATTTAGTTTTTAGTTTCCAAACCCAACAAGCTGAGGCCTTAACAGCATTAACATTATTTCCCTAAACAGCATTAACTACTGCTTTTGGCCTAGCAGTATTAACTCTTTGATTAATATTACTGTTTTTAAATGTTGTGTTATTATTAATGGGCCTTTTAATAGTTGAATTTGTTGTTTTAGAAAGATATGACATTGGTTTAGCAGTATTCACTGTTGTTTTTGAATGAGCAGTATTAACTTGTCTAGCAATATTAACTAATACTGCTTTTTTGAAATATTTTGACTAACAGTATTAATTGATACTAAGCCAGACTTCATTAGTACTACTCTTGGAACCATGTTTTTTTTACCACAGGGGTGAGTCTTTTTAGCAAAATTTTGATGATTCCTCCTTTGAGCATTGTTTCAAACAGGTTTTACCATCCTTTTATTTTGAAACTATTTTTAATGGTAATTGCAATCAAATTACAAATGATCAAATATTCCACACACATAACAGGCCTTATTAAACATCTCAAAATTGCTTCCTAGTCTTTGAGACATCATATTGTTCCAATTTCTTTGATTGCCTCTTGGACTGTGAGTGTTTTGCCTATGTTTCTCAGCTTGTTTAACAGTTTTCCTAGCAGTTTTCTCTTGTTGCTTAGGTTTGACAAACTCTATCTTAGCAATACTAGGCTTAACTATTTTCTTCTCAGTTTTAGGCTGAGACATATTTTCTTCCTCGCTATCTGACACCCATTCCTCAATAATTGGGGCATCATCATTCTTCCTAATTCTCTCAGACACTTCTTTATCAGACTTTCTATTTTCAACTACAGGCTTATTAACAAACTCATCTAAACCAGTAAAAGACAAATCAGGTGTTGGAGGCATGAAATTTCCTGTGTAGGGAGGTGGAACTGCATTATATTTTTCATAGCCTAAACCTTTCTTGCAATTATCAACAATCTGACACTCTATGAGCTTGTTTAAACTTTCAGATGCATTTTCAAATTTATCTACATTAAATTGAATGCTATCTTTTTCTTTTTGAAGTTTTTCAAGCTTCTTCCTAAGCTCACTAATAGTTATTTCTCCTACTTGAATATCCCATTTTAAGCCATTAATGTTTTCTACATAAACAGACTCATTCTTTTTATAAAATTCAAGTTTTTCTTCCACTGATTCTAAACCTGTTTTATAACCTAAAACCATTAAACTAGATTTCTCTAAATCTCTTAATAGTTGATCATTTTGAGATTTAAGTAATTTAACAGTTTCCATACAAGATTTTGAACAATTTGAATCATTGGATACCTCTGAGTCAGAACTTGAAGATGAGTAAGCCATGAGTGCATAATTATGCCCTTTCTCTGCCTAATCACTCCAATCATATCCACCAAGACCATCACATGACACCAAAGCTGTGGAAGTAGATGTTTCCACAGGCACACTCCTTCTTGAGCTTTCTTTCTTGTTGTCTTGATTTCTTAGAGCTCTGCACTCCCTAGCAAAATGTCCCCTCTTGTGGCAGTTGTAGCACTTCACTTTGGACTGATCAAAACCAATAGTCTCATTTCTATTAACCATAAGCTTCCTTCTTGTATTCTTCAACTTGTATTTTTAGCAAGGTTGCACCATTCTCTAAGACTTCCCAGAGTGCATAGTCTATCATCTGGATGTAGTATTCAATCCTCATCCTCCATAACTCAAACTCACCTGGTTTGAGCATGGGAACTTTGGATGCACCCACTATAGTGCAAATCTTTATCCATATCATCTAGGCAAAGTTTCTAAAGCCACCGAAGCTTGATACCGACTTGTTGGACCTAACTCCAACACTTCTATAGATCAATCCTTAAGCATGTTTAAGGTTTAGATGTATTAGATAAATACTAAAACACACCTATAGTAAAACTTATGTGTGAATGAATTAAATATTATGCGGAATCCTAATCTTTATAAAGTAAAAAATTTCAATGGAATGTGTAAAGAGAAATGAACATATAAATTCAACAAAACATAAAAGCTCCAATATTATTAAGCAAATAATACGAATACTCTTAAAGTATTAGGGTTACAAAGACCTTGAAGCTATGATAATTCTATGAATGACTCGATTTGTTTTGATACTCTAAAAAAAACTATATCAATCTCTATGCCCTAGGACCTCCTTTTATACACCAAGGAGTCCTAGTCGATTTACAATAAAACACCTAAGACCTTTAGAAATTCCCTAAGATCTATTCTAAAATAACGAATACTTACACGTAATAATCTTGATCACCAAACACTCTAAATCATTTACCCTTCAGTCTTTTAACCTTTCTCTATAAATAACGAATACTTATCACGTAAGTAATCTTGATCTCCAAACAATCTTTATCTTTTCTTCTGTCTTTATCCTTTCTTTGACAGTAGAAACTCTTTTAGCAGTCTTAATCTTTGAGCAGTTGTAACTTTTGTACTAGCAGCATTAACTTTTAACACCAGCAGTTGTAACTTATACACCAGCAGTATTAACTGTGTACAAGCTGTAGTAACTACTTAGAACATTTTCTTCAATCTTCACCAGCAGTATTAACTTTACACTAGCAGTACGAATATATACTAGTAGTAGTAACTGTGAGCTAGCAGTACTAACTTTATACTAGCAACACTAACTACTTAGCATAATCTTCATTAAAGTTAATGAACAGCACTAACTTTAGCTTAGCAGCAGTAACACAAACCTTAGCAGCAGTAACTCTAAGATCATCAAGAAGTATTTTAATCCCAACAATAATTACTCCAAATCTCAAATGTAAACGATTAAGTATCGATTCATGCAATAATTATATAAAATGGGTAGAAAACATGGGATAAATGATGCTATAAAAGTGAGGTTATTTGATGTCATCAAATATCCCCCCACTTGAATCCTACTTTTCCTCAAGTAGCCTTTAGAAATATATGAAAATGTATCCATAAGGATTTTTCTGTTAATCATTTATTCATTTAGTTACTAGTACACAACCAAACACCTCACAAAATAGGAAGATGAAATCACTCAAATCACTCGACCAATCTATGTGGTAACATGTAACTAATTCGCTCAATTGCTCGGTCATAACGAGTATTCTATCATAAGCTTGGCAAGGATACACATCTCCACCACTAAAGCTAAGGTGCAATAAGTTTATAAAGGTAGATTAGGTTTAAAAGGCTTAAAAGGGTTTGATCACTCTTTCTAGTCTTTATCAATACCAATATTCCAGAAAAGGTGACAATGACCATACATACACACCCATAGCGATAGGATATACACATATGACTGCATTCAAACTTTAACTTATATAAGCTAAAGAATAGGACTATTAGTCTTTACCAAAAGTCATATACCAGCAAGGGAGACAAACCACATATACACATCCATAACGATGGAATAGACATACATGATTGCATTCAATTCCCTCACTCGAGTAAAACCAAGGGTTAGGACGAAGAGTGATATAGGGTATGGATCTTCTAATCTTTTCACCAAAAAGTAATAAACCAACAAAGTGGACAAAATCACACATACATGGCCGTAACGATGGAATAGACATATATGATTGCTCATATCCTCATTTGAATAAGACCTAAGGGTTAGGGATTAGGAAAGAGAAATAATTGTTGTTAAATAAAAATATACAAACAAATAGATTAAGTCCAAACAAATAAGGTACAAGTTGCTAGATACTTTCCTGATCGTTCCCATGATAAAGACATAAATCATGGACTACTTCATGTTTAGTAGACACAAAACAGACTTGAAAAACGTCTTCGATCAAAGATAAATGAAAACAACCCTAAGTTGGCATTCCCATAATGGTCAACTTCCTAATCATCCATACTTATACATACTTTTACAAAACAAGTGACGATATCTACCACTTTATACAAAACTTTACATCGTTGATTTATAATACGTATCAACAAATAATCGATCCTTCAAATAATACCATTGGTTAAGCTTTAACGAACCGACTATCTTCATACTTTCCTCCTCTTTTTTGCAGCGATTTTCTAATTTTTCTATTTTTTTATATACTACGAATCTCGATGTAATTTTGCCATCTTCATGATCATAATAGCTCCGGATAATTTCTTCTATAATTCTTCATTCTTCATACTCGGATATACCAATAATTGTGAAAGTAGTAAAAATACATAAGTTTGACTACTTTTTACATTCCCATTGCAATGTGTAATTTTCCCAACCATACCAGAGATAGAAAATGACACAAGACACAAGAAATACATACTTTACACTAAACCAACTAGCAACTGATAAGTAAACTTAATCTAACAGGTTAGGCTAAGGTGTAAAGGTGTAACGAAATAAATAGTTAGTGAAAACGAGAATGGTTAAATAGGTTTTTCTAAGGAATCTTACTGATGTGTCGTTGTGTGGTGTTTATTTATGATAGTTCAAGTTTTAAATTTATATTTTGCCGACTTAACCAAAAGCAACACTTTAACGGGCAGTGTACCCAGTCGATGGTAGATTCGTGGTAAGTAGGGTGTCGAACACTTGAACAAGCATACAACGATAAATTAAGCAATCGAGATATAAACAAAACCAAACATTCAGATCTTCATAATAATGGCTAATACCCAAAGGTATTAGCCTTCAAACATCATAATTAATACAAGAGTAGATTGTTTGTCTCGACACTCCTCGGTTAAACTAACCGAGTTAACGAATGATACCAAAAACTAAACGATTACAAAAGTATAAGAATTTACACGTTGTCTTCTATGAATTGGAATGCGTTGCAAGACCTCTTTTGCTCTTTTTCTCCTCTAAAAATCGACTTTTGTGGTTTAGGTATCGAGAATATGATTTAGCACACTTAAAACTCATTTTTGAGTTTTCTATTTATATTGTCTGGAAGTCGGTTCGATACGGCGTATCCAATGGGTTAGATACGGCGTATTAGAGTTTCTTTAAGTAGGGACCACGTATGATATCTTCCAGAATCTTCACATACTATATCTTCAATACGGCGTATTGGTCTTTCTAGATATAGCGTATTGAGCTTGTTTCCTTTGTGGTCTTTTGGTGAGTGCAGGCACGGATACGCCGTATCTTCCTTGATGGATACAGCGTATTGGTTGTCAGAATCATTAATCTTCAAAATATCTTCATTTAAGCTCCAGAATGCTCGCCTTTTGCTAATATTCACTAAGTACTCCATAATTACTGCAATTCTCAAATAAAAAAGATTAACTAACAATTCTTTGCAATAATTATACAAAATGGGTTAAATGCATGGGATAAATGATGCTATAAAATAGACGTTATTTTATGTCATCAAATATCCCCCTACTTGAATCCTACTTGTCCTCAAGTAGCCTTTAGAAGTCTATAAAAATGTATCCCCAAGGATTTTTTTTATTAAAGCATTTATTTGATCTATTACAAGTACACAACCAAACACCTCACGAAATAGGAAGATAAAAACACTCAAATCAGTCAACTAATCTATGTGGTAACATGTAACTAATTCACTCAATTGCTCGGTTGTGATGAGTATTCTATTATAATCTTGGCAAGGATACACATCTCCACCACTAAAGCTAAGGAGTAACAAGTTAATAAAGGTAAATATGGGTTTGTATGATAAGGTTTATTGATTACTCTAACTAATCTTTATCGATACCAATATTCCAAGAGGGCGACAAAGACCACACATACACACCCGTAATGACCGGATAGACACATGTGACTGCTCACTCCCACCTCGAATAAGCTAAAGAGTAGGAAAAGTAGAGTAATATAGGGTATGGATCTTCTAACTTTCACCAGTAGTAACAAACCAACAAGGAAGTTGAGACATGCATACATGGCCGTAATGACAGAATAAACATGCACGCTCGATCACATCCTTATTCGCGTAAAACTCATGGTTAATGATTAGGAAAGGGAAATAAATTGTTGTTAAATAAAAATTACGAAACAAATAAATACAAGTTGCTAGACACTTTTTCCCGACTGTTACCATGATAAAGACATAACTATTTACAACATCTTGATCATAGATCAAAAACAGCAACCTAAGTTGGCATTCCCGTAACCGTCAACTTCCCATTCATCCCATACTTTACATACTTTACAAGGCAAGTGGAGATATCTTCCACTTTATACAATACTCTACATCGTCGATTTGTATCAACGAATAATCGATTCTTCGTGTAATTCCTTCGGTAGTTACGAAATGATTATCTTCAAACTTTCCTTTTCTTTTTTGTTGTAATTTTTCTAATTTTTTCGATTTTTTTCATAACACTATACTACGAAACTTGGTGTAGTTTCACCATCTTCACGATCAAAATAATTTTGGATAATTCCTTCGATAATTCTTCATTCTTCGGACGTACCATTAATTGCGATGGTAGTAAAAATACATAAGTTTTGACTATAATATACACTCCCATTTGCATTGTGCAAATTTCTTCCAACCGTACCAAAATAGACACAAGACTCGGGAAATACAAACTTTACACTTTAAGCAACTAGCAACTATAAACTAAACTTAATCTAACAAGGTAGGATAAGGTGTAAAGGTGTAACGAAACAAATAATTGGTGTAGTTCCTAAAGGATTGGCTCTATGGGTTGTTCTAAGGGTATCTTACTCTTAAAATGAGAGTAAACAAAGGGTTTATACGGGGTTTAACTAACTGGTGTAGTTAGTTAATAAGCAACATGTAAAGGCGATTTAGTTGTAATCCTAAAATTTACCAATTTAAACTAGTTACTACATCTAAATCTATAGTACTTATCACTGCGGTCTCAAATAGATATACCAAGCCAAGTTCTAAAGTCTACAACATCACCGACACACTCATATTTTGTGGAATTTAGGTAAACATTTAGAAACGGATAAGGTTAAATCCTCACAATATCTAACAAGGGTTATTGTGTGCGGGTTATGTATCAAGTAATTTCACAAAAGTATGCTTGAAAAAATTTTAAATTTGAGCATTTTAGTATGAAAAATAGGACAAGTAAACATTCTAATTCCATCCTCCCACTTGAATTATACAACGTCCTCGTTGTATAGATAAAACATTAAATACGAGAATTTAAAAAGAATTAGAATGAGAAACTCCCCTAATATTTTCTCGGTAGATTCTCCATGTTAAGTTTATTGATCAAGATTGTGTTGAACAGCCGCCTTGAAGTTTCAAGACTCCAACACTTCAAGATCTCTAGATTTGTAAATTCTCCACCAATATTCATCGATATTTCTTTCACGAGGTCCTGTATAAAACATAGGAAAAACGTGTGTATTCCTATCTTGGTATCTATGGTTAATTTAAACTAAACTAAACAAACTAAACGGGTCAGTTTTGGTGAATACGCTGTATCATGTGCATGAATACACCGTATTGCCATAACTAACAATAATGTTTTTAAAATGCATAAAAAGTAAAGACTGATAACGTCGAGACAATCAATGCACCGTATGGTATGGAGCAGATACGCCGTATTGATGTCTGGGAAGACAAACTCGATAAAATTAAATAACAATCCGGGTTGTCTCCCGGGAAGCACATTTGTTTACAGCGAAGTCTTTAAGTTAGACTTTTCTTCATCTTCTCTTCATGTTGTATCTTCTTCGAATTCCACCGCTTCTTTATCTTTCGTATCAATATGTCTTTCGTGGTACTTTTTCAATCTTTGTCCATTGACCTTAAAGCTGATTCTGTTTTTATTTGTGATTTCTACGATCCCATATGGATACACAATTTTTACCACATTTGGACCGTACCACCTTGTCTTGAGCTTACCTAGATACATCTTGAATCTAGAGTTAAATAGCAATACCATGTCTCCTACCTTGAAATCTATATCCCCTCGAAGTCTAGAGTCATGCCATTTCTTAGTTCTTTCCTTATAGATTCGGGTGTTCTCGTATGCATTATCTCTTAATTCTATCAATTCGTTAAGTTCCATGAAATGGTTTTTTGCTGGTGCTGTGAGATCCATATTACATTGTTTTAGTGCCTAATATGCTTTATGTTCGATCTCAACATGCAAGTAACAAGCTTTTCCATAAACCAATCTAAATGGTGTGCATCCTATGGGCGTTTTATAGGCAGTTCTGAATGCCCATAATGCATCGTCCAACTTTTTGGACCAATTCTTCGGATTATATCCAACTGATCTTTCTAGGATTCGTTTAATAGCTCTATTGGTTACTTCGGTTTGCCCATTAGTTTGGGGTGATATGCTATTGACAACTTATGAGTTACTCCATATCTTTATAAGGCTTTTTCCAACTGAGAGTTACACAAATATGTCCCCCGATCACTAATTAACGCTTTAGGAACTCCAAATCTTGCAAATAGCCTTCTTAAAAATTTAATCATAACGCGAGATTCATTTGTAGGAAGTGTCTGAGCTTCAACCCATTTTGATACGTAATCAACCACTACTAAGATATATTTGTTACCCTTTGAGTTAGGAAAGGGTCCCATAAAGTGTAACCCCCATACGTCAAATACATCACATACTTGAATATTGTTTTGAGGCATCTCACTTCTTGATGATATGTTTCTTGGTCTTTGACATGCATCACATCTCATTACGTAATCTTTGGCATCCTTAAATATACTAGGCCAGAAGAATCCAGATTCGTAAACTTTCCTTCCAGTTACCGACGCACTATGATGACCCCCAGTTGGTCCAGAATAACAATGTGCCAAAATTTCAGAGATTTCGTTTCCAGCAACACATTGTCTCATTATATTATCCGGGCATAGCTTGAATACGTACAGTTCATCCCAAACATAATTCTTCACTTGAGAGAAAAAAATTCTTCTTTTTCAGGTGTCCAATTCGGAGGCACAATTTTTCCAACGAGATAATTAACATAATCTGCATACCATGGTTCGTCGTTATTGATCTCGGTCTTTCATGCCATAAGATGTTTGTCTGGAAATTCATCAGCGATCTCCTCCTCCGTGAACGTACTCAACTCTGGGTTTTCAAGTCTTGACAAATGATCTACAACTAAGTTTTATGCCCCTTTTTTGTCCTTAATCTCGATGCCAAAGCTTTGAAGAAGCAGAACCCAACTTATGAGCCTTGGTTTGGCGTCCTGTTTACTAAACAAATACTTTAAAGCAGAATGATCGTTGTAGACAATAGTTTTTGATAAGACAAGATAGGGACAAAACTTATCAAAACAGAAAACAACTGCAAGAAGTTCTTTTTCAGTGGTGGTGTAATGTTCTTGGGCATTATTCAGGGTTTTGTTGGCATAATAGATTGGTTTAAATTTCCCATCTATCCTCTATCCCAAGACGGCTCCAACAGCGGAGTCACTAGCGTCACACATCAATTCAAAGGGCACATTCTAATCGGGCAAAATTATGATAGGCGCGGTGGTGAATATTTCTTTTAAAATATTAAACGCCTTTTTGCAATCATCAAAAAAATCAAATGTCGCGTCTTTTATCAAAAGTTTTATCATTGGTTTAGAGATCAATGAAAAGTCTTTTATGAATCTTCTGTAAAATCCAGCATGTCCCAGAAAACTTCTAACTCCTTTTACGTTCGTTGGGTATGGCAACTTAGCTATCAAATCAATTTTAGCTCTATCGACCTCAATACCTGCCCCCGAAATTTTATGTCCTAAAACAATCTCTTCCTTTACCATAAAATAGCATTTTTCCCAATTCAGCACCAGGTTGGTTTCTTCACATCTAGCAAGCATTCTATTTAAATTAGCTAGACAACAACTAAAAGAATTACTGAATACCGAGAAGTCGTCCATGAATACTTCCATAAAGTCTTCCACCATGCCATGGAAAATTGCTATCATGCATCTTTGAAAAGTAGTTGGAGCGTTGCATAACCCAAAAGACATTCTTCGGTAAGCAAAAGTGTGAAGTCTAAATAATCTGATAGACTCTAAGATCATTTAAGCTCAGGTTGTTTAGACCTTATATCTATAATTAACAATAACAATGAAAACAATATGCACAACAGAATTAAATAAAGACAATTGTTATTGAACAAGGTTTTTCATTCATATGTTTCCCACTTTCCTTAAACACAATCTTGGGGCTACACCAACTAACTATCTAACTATGGTGTATACACACACACACCTTTTACTATTCGACTCTCATTAGTCGACTTTGCTATGTCTAAAACCTATGTCTATGATCTCTTTATATAGGGAGAGATCAAGACTTACATAAGAAGATAAGTAAAAGATAAGTAAATCATTTAAATATTAAACTTGATCTTCTGATATCTTTTATCTTCATAATGAGATCTTCCATAATCTTTATCTTTTAATATCTTTGACTAAATCTTCAATAATTATCCACCAGCTTGTAGAATTCCATAATGCTAGATTTAGTCCTTATGTTTCATTCTTTTATTTATTTTGTCTCATCAAATCTAGAATCCCAACAATCTTCCCCTATTTGATGATGACAAAACAAACAAAGTCGCGTACGAACTTCCCTTTAATTAGAGAAGTTGAGATGTAATCATCTCCCTGAATGAAACAAAATCTTCAATGCTTTCCCTTGACTTAAGATCTCCTTGAACATGCCACCACACATAATAAGTTGCAAATCAATAAACCTGTAATCTTCTTCCCCTTTTTGTAATCATCTAATAAGGGTCTTCTTGTAGAAATGCAACTTGGATCATAACAGCTACAAATCATATACCACACTACCAATCCATCCTTCCAATGACTTAAAGTACCCGCCATGAAGCATAATAAGAAAAATAAATCTGAGCAGTAGAAATATAAACTAGCAGCAGTAATAAATGACTAGCAGTAGTAACGAAACACTTCCCCTCAAGTGGTGCATGTAAATGGTTAAACATTTAATCAATAAACTTCCCCTGAAACCAATATGTTTACCATCTCTTGAATCTTGAACTCTGTAGGCTCTATGTAGTGATTATTGATGAAGAAAACTGAGTATAACGAATTTGATGTAGAAGTAAAATAACCCAAACTTGTGTCTTATATCTTGTACTATCCACGTGATGTCAAACTTATAAATAAATCTGTGAAATATAAGTAGATCGTAACCTCTTGATAATCATCCTCATTTTCTATGAGACACCAGACCAAAGTGATAGCAAATGTGAGTATTGAGCACCATAAGTTAGATCACACACCTTTGATAGATTTGTCAAGTCTTCGTCACATCGTTTCTAAGCACGAACAAGTTATCCTTTGACCAGAGGATATAATAAGAACACGCATCTGTGAAACTCAACTACAACATCAAATTGGTGATAATCAATCGTCTTCGTAATCATTGTTTCAATAAATCTCCAAAATGAGCCATAAAATCAATACGAATAAACTATTGTGAAAAATAGTTCTGTTCGAGATCCAAATCCATCCAAGAAATAAACATGTGTGTCACCCGTTATCTGATGAAGCTAGCAGTACTAACTGTCCTTAAATCCCTAGCAGTATTAACTTAATACTACTTTTTACGCTAGCAGTACAAACACACGAACCAAACCTGGCAGTAGTAATACTCTTCTAGCAGTATTAACACATATCGATAATACTGGCAGCATTAATCTTTCAATGACAGCACTAATCAAAGCTGGCAGTACTAACTTTTTATGCCATCAGTACAAAGTAGACACAAACAGTATTAACTGCTAACACTAGCAGTACAAAGTATTCAAGAATAGTACAAACTTACTTCCTCTCAAATCAAGCAGTACTAACGAACACCATAGCAGTACTGACCAAATCTGAATACAAGCCCAACAGTACTAACTTGTAATTGGGCAGTATTAAAATACCTTAGCAGTATAAACGTATGTCCTTGGCATTATTAACAAACTCCAAGCAGTATTAAATATTAATCAGCAGTATTAACCAAATAACGAGCAGTAGAGTGTTCGTTCTTAATCAGTAAAAACAAACAAGCATCAGTACCATCATGACATCTACTGTTCAAACACCATAAATCAACGATGCCTCCTTTTTGTACACGTGTTGCCTCTTGTTACGCTTTGTTTTCCTTCATAGGCAAGACATCCAGACTTACCTTGTAGATCGATAGAATTCAAGAGCCACCGGGCTGGATACCAATTGATGATGTGTCTTAATACCATCTGATAGCAGATTAAGATATCGTTTTAAGACTCAGGTGTTTATGACCTTGATCTCTAGAATAATACAATAACGCCAATGAATAACATATATGCATAGACGAGAATTAAATAAAAAGACAATTGATTATTGACAAGTTTTTTCATTCATATGTTTGTCCTATTTGCACTAAAACATCATCTTGCGGCGAACACATAACAAACTATCTAGTAACTTATGGTGAACACACACTCACCTAGTTTAATTCTCTAACCGCTTGTAGAATTCTATAATGCTATATTTAAGATCCTTCTACTATAATGTTTTTATTCTATTTTATCTCATAGATCATAATCTACGTAATATACCAACTCAAAAAGTCCTATAAGGTAACAGAGTTGAATTATTGTCTTGTTCTTGTTCTTCGGGTGCAATTGTGAATTAAAAAGAATCTCTGAAAAAATCATGTCAAGAAAGAGCAGTAATAATCATTCCCTCAATAAGCAGTTCTAACATCAAAATATTATCATTAAAAATCTCCTATGATAATTTTTTATACAAATATATAACTATCTATTACTTTATACAAATAACAACCTTATTTAAATAAAAACATAAATTAATTTCCTTTCATTTAACTTCCTTGGATCAAATATGGAATGAGGGAAGTGATCCTTTCGAGTTGCATCATTAAATTTAGGATAATCGATGCATACTCGCCATCCTGTGACCATGCGAGAGGGAATTAATTCATTATTATCATTCAGAACCACAGTCATTCCTCATTTCTTTGGCACAACATGAATAGGGCTAACCCATGTACTATCTGAGATTAGATAAATAATCCCGGATTCAAGTAGCTTAACTATCTCGTTTTAACCACATCTTGCACTTTCAGGTTTAAACGCCTTTGGGGTTGAATGACCGGTTTGAAGTCGTCCTCCATTAGGATCTTGTGTATGCAGTATGATGGACTGATTCCCTTGATGTCCTTCCAAGAAATTGCTCCCTTCCGTTTCTCCAATACTTGTAAAAGTAAAAAAATTTCTTTATCAGACAATTCAGATGAAATGATTATAGGAAAGGATTTGTCACCATTCAAGTAAGCGTATTTTAAGTGGTGAGGTAGATCTTTCAACTCAGGTTTCTTCTCATCAATCTCGTTAGCACTAGCCGAATAAAGGTGTTCTCTTTCTACTTCAACAGGTTTTGTTGTTCCTTGCACAATTGGATACGGCGTATTTAAAGATGCGATACGCCGTATTGGTTTATCTGATCCAGAATCATTGTTGGTTTTGCTTTCAACAGGTTCACAACCTTTTAGGTCTGACTGATCAATTGATTTTTCTACTCCTCTTGATATAAACGAATTAGGTTCATCATTTGCCAGTAATTTTTAAGCTTCTGTGTTGATTGTTTTGTCCAAATCATCAATTCCGTAGCATTCATCGTCTTCAGTGGGCGGTCTCTTAATTGATTGATCTACGTCAAAGATCACTTCATCGTCTCTAACCCTTAGCGTTATCTTTTTATTGAATACGTCTATCATTACTCGAGCGGTTTCCAAAAATGATCTTCCTAAAATAATAGGAACTCTTGAGTCTGCGGGCATATCTAAGATAACGAAATCTATCGGAAGGACGAATTTATCAACTTTATGAGCACATTTTCAATTATCCCTCTTGGGTATTGGATTAATCTATCCGCAAGTTCTAAGCTCATTTTGGTAGATTTTGGTTCACCTAACCCCAATTTCTCATACATCGTGTATGGCATTAAACTTATGCTAGCCCTCAGATCCACTAAAGCATTGTTGATATGCAATTGGCCAATGTCACAAGGAATAGTAAAACTCTCTAGGTCTTTTTCTTTTGATGGAAGCTTGTTTAACAATACTGTTGAGCAACTTTTATTCATAGTTATCGTATAAGCTTCTTCGAGTCTGGCCTTATTTGTCAGCAAACCTTTAATAAATTTAGCATACTTTGGCATTTGAGCTAGGGCCTCGATGAAAGGCAGATTTATGTGGAGCTGCTTCAGGTTTTCTAAGAACTTCTTTTGGTGAGCTTCTTCTTTTTCCTTCCTTAATCTTCGGGGAAAGGGAATAAGTGGCGTTTGGATCTTATTTGAAGGTTGGGCAACAGGTTCACTGGTTTTCATAGGTTGATCATTGGTGAGGACTTCATCTGATTCGACTGGTTTGTCATGATTTACTGCATGAGGTTCCTCAGTATGAACGTTGGTGTCATTATTTTAAGCATCTTGAGTCGTAGTTTTTCCTCCTCTAGTAGTCACTCCTTTAACTTCACAATCAATCGTTGTAGTATTATTGATCACTTTAAAAAACTCTTGTACCCCAAATCTGAGCAATTAACGAATTGTTTCTTTCTTTAAACAAGATCTCGTTTGTTGTTTGGAAGTCACAGATGAATGCCCTTATCTCTTCGTGTTCACGTTTTCCTTCGTCAGAGAACTTGTATAACATTTCCTCCATCGTTAACTTTCTTTCCGGATAGGTAAAGTGATATGGACGAAGTTCGGATGCTGCACCTGAAAAGTAAGACATGATTCAAAGTAAAGCAATTCAAGGAAAATAAACTTTGCAAGAATGTTGGGATTTATAGATTTGATGAGACAAAAGAACAAAAGAATGAAACAAGATGGACTAATTAAGCATTATGGAATTCTACAAAAGATGAAGGATTCTACAAGATATGATAAAGAAGGAAACAAGATCAACATTGAAGACTTGCTTAAAAGATAAAGACCAAGTTAATGTTGATTGAAGATAAGTTACAACTTGGAGATTAATGCTATTAATGTTGATTGAATTGTTGATTAGGAAGATTTAATAGCATTAATATTGATTAATTCCATTAATGCTATTAAAGATGTTTCCTAATAATAGCATTAATGTTGATTAATGCTATTAATTCTATTAAAGATGTTTCCTAATTTAATTATGATTTCCTTTGTAAAAGTCTTATGTTTTCTCTATATAAAGAGACATAGATGTATTGTTTTAAGTGTGAAAAAAAGTGTGTGTGTTTACACAAAGTGTTAGAGATGTAGACGTCTAGTATAGAGTTGATGTAGCCTCAAGGTAATCAAGGTTTTCCTTGATCCCTGTTACAGTTTATTGATATAACCGTATTATCTTCATCAAATAATATTGGGACTGTGGTGAATGTTTGGTAAAACCTTGTTATGATAATATTGATTCTATGTTTGAATATTCCGCCTATGTTATCATTATCCTAGATTAAAGGTCTAAACAACCTAGAGCTACAACGATTTATTGGTTTTCACAATTGTCCATAAACAATCGGTTATGGAATAAAAATCTCCAACCTCTTTATTTATAGGGGATATATAAGGTGCTGCAGGGACCGGATTAGGTACGAGCCCTGAACTTATCTATCCAGGTGTCAGAAACATTGGTGCGGGTCCTGTACTGAGTTGCACAGGAGCCTTTTGGCTTAAACAACTCATCGAATTGAACATGAATAGTTTTATGATTTTTTTGGTTTCTTTTGTTGTAGATTCTATATCCTTTCTGCTTGGTGCATAATCCAACGAAAATATTCCAATTTCAGAATGTAATGGTTGTAATTTTCCTAAGATCCTAGCTGTCATTTGTTAGGGTAACAAAGTGCACCAAAGATCAAATAAAGGTAAGGATCAAGGCTTCCTATCATGCACCAGCTCATATGGGGTTTTGTTATGACGAGTGTGAATAAGGGATCAATTTTTGGTGTACTATGCAAGGAGCAACAGGTTTGCCATAGAAACATCAAAGCCTTAGAAAATATTAGCATTGTCCGAGCAGCCTCCACAAGAGTACGATTTCATCTTTCGACAATGCCGTTCTGTTGTGTAGTCCTCAGAACTGATTTATGGTGAAAAATGCCAACACTTTCATAGTATTTAGTCAGAACTTGATTCACAAATTCTGTGCCATTATCAGTACGGATGTATCTGACAGTTTTGTTGAGACCGACTTGTATTTGCTTTAGAAATTTGATGACGAACTCTGAGGTTTCATCTTTCGATCTCAAAAACTTGACCCAAGTAAACCGAGAATAGTCATCAACAATGACTAAGATGTACTTCTTCCCATTAATTGTTTGCTCTCGCATTGGTCTACATAAATCCATATGAAGGATATTAAGAACTTCCAAGTTGGTGTTTTTAGTTTTAGATGTGTGGGTATGCTTTTTGCTTTTACCTAGTTGACATGCGAAGCAAATATGATCTTTCTCAAATTCAATCTAGGTAAGCCTCGTACTAAGTCCTTTTTTGCAAGGTCATTGATTGTACCGAAGTTCAAGTGGTTTAAAAGACGATGCCATAACCATGATTTGTTCTTTGAAGCTTTGGACAACAAGCAGATTGGGGAGGACTTCATCATGTCTTTAACCGAGATAGTGTACAAATTAGAGACCCGAGAACCTTTAATTAATTCAACACCATTTGTATCTCGAACATAACATGAATGCTTCCTGAATGCAACTTCGAGATTAGAGTCACAAAATTGTCTGACAAAAAACAGATTGTGTCCCAGTCATTCCACATAGTATACCCTGGAGATCACACTATCACCAATCACATAATCTCCATAACCCCATAACCCATGATAGCACCAAAGTGGTCATTCCCGAATCTAACTGTCTCGATAAACTTTTTCATGAAATTCCTAAGCCGTGAGCGATCCCCTGTCATATGTTTTGAGCATCCTAAGTCCAAATACCAAAGGACGATCTATACGACCTGCATTTGAAAACAGACAAAGATGGAGAATTTGGATAGTTGGATCCCCAATGTTTGTTGGGGTCCTGTAGGTTAGCAAAAAAATAGCAGATTGTATAGAGGCATCAATTGCCTGATTCTCAGTTAGAGTAGGAAAGCTAACGGGGACAGCCTGGTACTGTTTGTTTCTACGTTGGTACCTAGTTGATGGTTTCTAAGATGTGTTATTTAATTTCTCAATTACCACAACTTTACTAGTACTAACGTTGTTAGTTTGTTTAGCAGGCACTACTTTTGATTTAGTGAGCCTAGTGAAAGGACAGTGTGCTCCTAAGGTGAATGTCCTTCGCGTGGGCTTCCATTGATAACTAACATTGGTAAGTATTTTGCCTGTTGCTTTCCAAACTTGTTTAACTTGCTTAGGTTTCCAAACCATCTTAACGTTGCGCACCACATTATTAATAGAGGGGGATGCATTCACAAAATTCAAATAATTAACCACGCACATATCATGATTGGAAGATATAAAGCATTTGTTACATGTTTTACAAACAAAACGAGAATTCGAATTAATTATAGCACGCATAGGCTAATACTAGAATTAGAACGATTTGATTTCTTCTGACTAGATTTATTCGTCCTAGGGTGTTCTTCTACTTTCTTCTTGTTGTCACTTTTAGCGAGATCCTATTTTTCTTTGTATTGCTCCTAGGCTAATATCCGCTAGCGTTAGTGCACGTGTTTATTCCTGTAGAAGGAATCACAGGGACTTTAGTCTTCTAAATATTCAGTTGCTCTACATGTTTCTGGTGTGTTATTATTTGATGTTTCAAATTGATCCTAAAGTAACTAGCTTTTTTTCTTTATTTAAAGAAGTAGTGTCGGTTGCGGCATTTTTTTTTTCATGTGTGTTGAAGTTTTCGGACATTTCTAATCGCATATATCTAACAGTTATGAGAGTGTTTAGTGTAAAGGCAAGCATAAGCAAGTGATCTATCTATAGGTCTTTCAACCCTAGCTTCTTTTACAATCTCGCGAAGGGTTTCTACACTTTCCTTAAGATGGTTAAGATAATCTAGATGAGCTTCCCTATTGTTCCTAATGCGAGGGGGAAGTGGTTTAACATCTATAACATACCTACCTGGTGCAAGAACTCTTGGTTTTACTTGAATCCCTTGTGAGGCATTTCATGATTTTCATGATTTGGGCTTTCGAGATTCTCTTTTTTAGTTGTATAAGGTAGGTTGTTTGTTTTGATATGTTTAGCACGTGTGATCTTAATAGAATCATATAGTTCCTTGTAATGGTTCTTAACTTTTTCATTCTTTTCCCAAAACTACTCATTTTGTTCTTGAAGAACAGTGATTATTTCAGTTAATTGAGTGATCTGAAAATCTAAGGCCCTGAAATCAAGAGTACGGTCTGCATCACTACGGGTTTCCTTTAATTGAGAGATTTGCATTCCTATTTTTTAATTGTGTGTCCTTTCCTTGAATGGATGCTTTCAATTTTTTTTATTACAAAAAACTGGAGTCAAAATCAGGAGATCCTAGCAGGTGAGTGTTATTGTTTCTAAAACTTTTCTTTAGGTGTTGATACTTTATTGTAATTTAAGTGATTTACCTCAAGGGTTGGAAAAACCATTTTTACCATTAATTAGATATCCTTTTGAATCTTATCTTTTAGTTTAGAAAGCTTTGCTTCAAGTTCCAGACAACGTGCTTTAACAACAGTGTGGGCATCATGCATTTAAGTGAATCTAGATATAGTAAGCTTAGATTTTGTTGCAATATAAAACACTTCTTTGGACAAGCAATCAACAATTAAGTTATCATTGGCGATGAGAAGATTTTTTCGCTCAATCTCATCATACTTCCTATCCATAACATTTTGGTCAACCTCAGCTTCCAACTCTTCAAAAATTTCTTTTATTTCTTTGATTTCTTTAGTTAGAGCCTTTTGAATACCCTCAAAATGTTCTTTAAGTGTTTTGAAAAATGGAATGACCTCGGTGAGATAACATTCCTTGGTTTGTTCAAAGCCCCTTTCCCCTTCAGTGAGACTCGTTGGTGTAATTCTCTTTTTACAAGTCTTTTCAAATTCCAAAAAAGTTGTATAAGTGCAAAAATGTTAATTTTCACTTGAATCTTTGTTGGAAGCACCCTGGGGACAAGCGTTGTAGGTGTATTTGGAGGATACACCGTCAACCCTTTGATTGGTCTTGAAATTGTGGTCTGCTCTTTGAGAGCTTCTGCTTTCAGCTTGAGGAGATCTTTGACAAAATATTCTCCTAAGGGTCAATTGTTTCTGAGGTGTGAAAGTCGCTAAATAATTCTCTTTTGAGTAATCATGTGGTGCAATCTTAACCTTATTTTTCACACACTTTGGGTCTTTCATTTTTTCATTTATTTGCTTTCTAGTGGTCTTAGCTATCTCTAAGGTATCCTCTGAGTCATGTACTACAGCCGGGACGTGATTGGTTTTGTTAATTTCATGGCCATTATATAGAGTAGGCTGAACTTGCTTTGCACAGGTGAGATATAAGGGATTCTTGTAGCCAATAGCTACTTTTCTCTGTTCATCATAATAAGATTTTGGTTTACATAACATGTGAACTGTTTGAAGAGACTGGTCTTGTTTGAATAATCTATCCTCGACCTTTTCTTTTAATGCTTTCATGTCCGAAAATTCTTTAAGGTATTTATTTTCCTTCTGTTTAAAATCCTTTTTCAAAGACGTAACTTCTTCTACCGTTGACTTGTTATGGTTAATGGTAGAGGAAAGTTGCAGTTTTACAGAATGAAGTTCCCTTTTCAAATTTTCTTCCTTAATATTACGGTCAGTGATAACTATTCTTAATTGTTCATCAATCTTTTGTTCTCTTTCTGTTAATTCAAACTTGGCCCGTCTTTCATACAGTTCAACTTGTTCCTTATATGTCTCAAGTTCAGCAGTCAATGATTTATCAACTACATTGTTCCGTGTTGTCACAGAACCACATTAGGCAGACATTTCATGCATATCATTTAATATCATCATGTATGCATCATTTGGTATAGAAGATACATTACTTTGTATAACTGGCACTGTGTTGTCCTTTACATACTAATCATACGGAATCATATTACTATCACTCGTATAATCAGCATGTGAGTCAACAACGTAGTTTGGTTGTACATCGTCATGCATCTCGTGTACTTCATGATGTTCACAAATAACATCCTGAAAGTTGTCATGATCTGGTACCTCAGATAGAATGTCCAAATCATATGACGGACTGGCTTCATCATATACCAGATCTGCTGATGAGAGATTTGCCATAAACACAGTCTATGCAGTGGGAGCCTCATCAACATCAGAATCAAAAGCATCACAATCATCAGCTTGAAAGACATTATCCACATTGAGTGCTAAATCTTGAACCGGTTGCTCGTCCACATCCTCATCAACAACATTGTCTTATCCACATACAATAAACAGCAACTGCTCTTCATCCAATGCCACCCCATTCTCCTGAGCTTGAATTAACAACATCTTCTCTTTGACGTATTCTGAGTTCTGTGGTTGCTTGGGTTGAGTGCAGTTTCTTGCTATGTGGCCTATACCGTTGCAATTGTAGCACTTAATATGCCTTGCTTGACCTGGATTTTCATTCCCAACTCTGTTCTGAGCTCCCCCATAACTAGCTGCACATGTACCCCTTGCATTGTTCCCCTGACCTCTATTCTGTCGACCTTGAACATTCTGAACAACAACTCTGCCGTCTTGAACTGTGGCTTGGATCCTTGTATTTGATGAAGTTCTGAGTTGATTGTTAGTTTGAGGAAGGTATGTTTTTGTATGATTGGGTAAGTAGGGCAAGTATGTTGGTTAAGTTCTCAATTAAATTATCCGTTTGAGAGAGTCCTGAATCAAGTTGAGTGTTGTCAGCAAAGTGTAGTTGAACATGTGTGGATGGTAGAGTTGTAGATGATTGTGAATAGTATTGCGGATGTGAAACATTGGACATCAAGGCGAGAGGATCAACAATGTGTTAAGCGAATTGATCCAACATCATTTTGTTCTCGTTGGCATGTGCCTCGTGTTGCTTCAGATAGGCATACAATTGATCATAGTTGGAATCCCTCAAGCCTCTGTCCAGTTTCACTGCTGTTACGAATCTACCCCATTCAGGCAACATGTTATTAACAAACTTTGAATTCAACTGCATTCTGGACATGGTCATCTTGATGTTCCGCATGTCGTTGATAAGCTTGGCAAACCGGACATAGTAGTCGTGAATGGTTTCTCCTTTGTTCTGACAAAAGTGTTCAAAGTCATCATACAGTTGTGATTCCCGGTCTTCTTTCGTTAGTTCAGAACCTTCCAGGAGCATCTTCACATTATCCCAAATGTCTTTTGCTTTAGTGTAATGATCGATGAGAGTGTAGATGTCTTTTAGTAACCCTTAAAGTAGGATGTTTGTTGCCCGTATGTCAGCGTTATGCCTATCCTTATCCTTAGGTGAAAGGTCTAAATAGACTCGAGCTCTTTCGGGACCTAGTTGCTGGGCACCTTCTGTCCCTTCAGCAAGTGTGTCTCTAATAGTTCCCATCTGAAAAGGTCCTTCATCAATCGACTTCGGAAGTTCACACCCATGTTTTCCCCGACAATACAGTCGAATACGTTGTTGCCATGATGCAAAATCAGTTCTATCAAGCATAGGTGGTCGGGTATCGGACCCGGCACATTGGATATCTTCTAAAAGGTTAGCCATATTATTTGGTTCTGTGAACATGATTAAAGGTGACTCTGTCGAACATGGATTAGTTGTGGTATTGTTAAAAGTTGGTGATGTTTGTTTTTGTGTTTTGTTGTTTGTGTTTGTGATGTTTGTCAAGTTTGAAATAGTCCAAATTCAAATAAAGTGTATCTAAACCGCTTTGGATTGAGTCATTCCGTAATGTCAAACGCTCTATCAAACCGCTATGAAGAATTATACCAAACCGCTACCACGAAGAAAAATGGCCAGAGGTTTGTTTCCCAAAAGACCTTGAGAAAAATCTTCAAAAACTTGTACATACCGCTATCTATATAACAGCTGCGATGGTAAACCGCCTACAAGTTAAGACTGTTCAAAACACGCTACTAGGAGACTATGGTAAACCGCTATGAAGAAGAAACACCAAACCGCTACCAAGAAATGAAATTGGCAGAGGTTTGTTTCCCAAATCGCTATGAGAAATTGTCTTCAAAAACCTATAAACAGCTATGGATCAAACCGCTACTATTACCAAATCGCTTCTAGTAAACCGCTACACTAGAAGACAAACCGCTACTAACAAACCTCTACCTAATAAGACAAACCGCTGTCAGAAATGACAAACCGCTAGCATAGTGTATGATCTGACAAACCGCCAGAACAGTGTACTTTCTTGACAAACCGCCAGAATAGTAAACCAAACCGCTACGAAACACTACAAGCAGAATACCAAACCACTATGATGAATTACAAACTTTTACACTTTTAAACACCTAAAAATCACGCTTTTGAACGTTTTGACTTGGTTTTTCTGTTGCACTAATGAGTACTACTAGAGGCTTATAGCAACCTACCATAACATGATTTTAACCACATAGAAACGTGAAAATCAATGAAACTCAAGAACAAGGGCTAAAACCTCCTAAAACACAACTTTTGATCTAAACCAAGCACAAAAACGCACACACAAATGATCTAATCATCCCATGAGCTTTGATACCAATTGTAGGATATTGGAAATCATAACACAATGGAAGATAGATGGATTAGCCAAGTCTAGAGAGAGAAAGTTAGAGAGAAAAGCTTTCTAGTGAGAGAAAGTGAACTTGTATAATGAAATGACTAACCACCTCTTCCAAGGCATGGAAGAGGTTTATATAGTGGCTTACAAAACCAGCCTAATGGCCTTGGTAGTGGGCTTACACGTTAGGTTTAATACCCGACCCATTACCGAATGTTATACATTAAACGATTAACTACGAGCTACAATAAACGGTAAAATACACGGGGTGACCGAGTCTTTTTTTAATATCTAACACTTGAGATTGTCTTTAATGACCTTGATCTACTTGAATGCTCCAGCTTTATTTTGCTAGCTTGTAGAATCTAGTTGAGTTTTAACTCCCTCCCAACTAGTAGGCTTCTTTTTTTTCTTCAGCTCCCTCCCAAACAGACACCCTTGAGACAGATTAAGAATCAATGCAGAAATCTTCTTAAGGGCCTCTCTTCTCATTTATGATACACAGTAGGAGGGATGATATTACCAACATCGTCTCACTTAGGAAGCGTTCTAGTCTCGAAGTACACACTTTATCCCTTTTTTAAAGTCCCCGAAAAGACATGGTATGACTTGCTATCATCATACTCATGTGTACATCTTATACCGAAGTACATACTTTATCCCTTTTCTGAAGTCGAAACCGTAGCACCAAAATCAATTAAGACCCAAAAATGTACTTTTCTCCTTCCCAGAAAGACATGGTAAGACTTGCTACACCAAAGTCAACTAAGTCCCGAGTGTAAGCAATTTATCCCTCTATGTAGTTGAAATGGTAACATCAAAGTCAATTAAGTCCCGAATGTACCCATTTAAATTGTTTCACCAAAGTCAACTAAGGCCCAAGTGAAAACAATTTATCCCGCTATGTAGTCGAAACTGTAACATCAAAATGGTAACATAAAAACAACTAAGTACCGGATGTATACATTTCTCCCTCCAGGATGATGACTAACTAAGGAATCATCCTACTCATGTGTACATCATATATCAACTGGGACAACTTACATAGCTTCATAGCCCGATCATTCACACGGCCCATGTTGTTATAGCAAAGACAAATCAGATGATCATCCCATGATATAAAAACCCTTATATTTAGGAGTATAAGTACCACTATCCCTAATTTATTTCCATTTGATAACCCTAATCATTTCAACAACCACCACTTAAACTTCTTCTCCCCAAAACAAAAATGCAGCCACCATCTTATTACTGTAAAGCATACACATCACATCCTTATGTCTCCTTTATCTTAAACAAGTAGAACACTTAGCTTTATCACACCATAGAAAAAAATGAAACACCACTTATACATCTTGCTATAATCCATGAAGAACCAAGAAGACAAACGACTTCAAGATCTAATAGAAGGTATCGGGTAGGTTTTTGACATGGTTTGTGTCTTTATCTAACAAAATAAAGGAAGCATATAACATAATTGTTATTGTTCTTTCTTTACATTCGGATATGAAAAGAAAGTGTCTGACTTTCTACAGATCGACGAGGATAGATTTTCATGTTAGATCTTTTTAAGGTCTTGAATGAGATTTCCACAACACGAAAACGTAATATGAGATCACTGTAATTATGTTGTATCGAGTCTTGATGTTGTTTATGAAGAAGTTGTGCGATGGGGATTAGGATAGGCTTGTTGATTTGTTGGCTGTGGATGTTGTGTAATGAAATGGGTTGTTGTAGTTGTTAATTGAAGCTGTGATTGAGGGCTATGTTGATGATGTTTATTTTTTGGTTTTGAGTCAGCCTTCACTTCTGTCCTTTTCTCTTTGACCTTGACTCAGTTGAGTTGACCTGGGTCAAATACCGAGTTGACTCGGTCTGGTATCAATCGCCCAAGTCGATGTTTAATTCGCCTAAGGTGATTGTTTAATTCGCCTAAGGTAATTATTTAATTCACCTCTGGTGATTTGATTAATTCGCCCCACAGCCTTTGTGATTAATTCGCCTTGATGAGGTTGTTTAATACGCCTCTTTGAGGTGTTTAATTCGCCTCTTTGAGGTTGTTTAATTCGCCTCTTTGAGGTGTTTAATTCACCTGCTTGAGGTGATTAATTCACATAGTACAATTTCTTGTCTTTTTTTTCAAAAAACAAAAAAACTGTCCTTGACAGCTAAAATTTTAGATATGAGTTTCTTTGTCTTTTTTTCAGCTTCTTCTATGAGCTTCACAAATAAGAACCAAAATAAGCTAAAAGAACTGTATAACAACCCAATAAGCTCTGAAAAAAGACATATAAGCTGTGACAAAAATACCAGATAAGCTGTTGATAAGTTTAGGGAAAAATAAAGAGACCCAAAAAAAACTTATCAAAAAAGCTTGAAATAAGCTAAAACAGTCAATAAGCCAGAGAAACCAATAAGATGCAAACTCCCTTTAGATATTCAAGAAAAGAAAGATAAGACACTAGGGAAAGATGAAGCTTGTAACTAAACCACCTCAAACAAGAGAATTATCATTCCGTGGCTTTTCCACAAAAGAATAAGCCACAAATATAAGCTAAAAATAAGTTGACATAAGCCAGACTCACGAAACAACAAACATACATACAAAACACCCCCGGTTAGCTCTTGATACCACTTGAAGGACTAGTGATTCACCTATTCAGGGGATCGGGATTGATTAAACCAAAGATGAAACATTGTAGTTTTCTAGTGAGAGAAAGTAGAGAGAGGGATGAAAGAAAAACTTGTAATTTATTAGAAAGTAGATAGAGGGATGAAAGAAACTATGTGTTTTATTTAGATAAGAATGAGAAAAACAAATGAACTTCCACCAACACCCTATAGAGAGACATGGGGGTATTTATAGCCTATACTAAAGCTAACTATACCACTTATACAAAAATAGTCCATGCGTTTAGCAGTCGGTCTATAGCTAGTCCAATTCACGTGTAAGACATCAGCTTTACAAAATAGTAAGGCTAACAAATTTTGAAACTCATATAAAAGTTTTTCAAAGATTATAGATATTTGGATATTCGGATATACAAAACTGTTATCTGAAATTTTGAATATTCGAATTGAAAAAACTTAGCTAAAATAATGGGTCTAACATAAAACCATCATCGCCAATTTCGAATATGTAATTCACTAGTCTTTTAATTTATTTAAATTAATAACAAATACTTATTATCAAAAGTGTCTGATTTCATATTTTCACTTTAGGTCTAAAATATCTTTGAGACGACTCTGATACTATCATAATCGTATTTACCTCTTTGATTAATTTTTATATTTTAAATAACTTTGTCTAAATTCACGCGGTAACTGTTTGCGAAAGTGATTTCAAACTTATATAAAAGATTACCCTCCAATGAAAAAATAAAAAATATCGAAAACCAAACCATAAAAAATCAGAAACCAAAAAAACTAAACTGAACTTTGGGTGCTGGGATTGGTTTCAAAAAACTAAAAACTAAAAATTTTTGTTCGGGTTTGGTTTTAGCTAAAAACCTCCCCAAATTGCCCCATGTTCGCCCATATATATATATATATATATATACATATATATATATATATATACATATATATATATATATATAGTAGGGATCCAGTGAGAAGTAAATTAAAATAAGAAGTGGTGAGAAGTGACTAAAACCA
>BQNB010067739.1:0-34090 GCA_026074375.1 Tanacetum coccineum | reverse complement strand
TTTAAGTCCTAACAAGTGGCTATAGGCTTTCCTTTATTCCAATAAGCCATATAAGCTATTTAAGCTTACAAATAAGATCGGATGAGCTTATTTGGGCTTATTGGGCCTTAAAGTCTATTTAAAAGCCCGATAAGCATTTTAAAGCTCAAAACATTTCCAATTTGGGTCCATTCTCATAATCAAGTTTTATTAAGTCCACAATTAGTATATAAGCTGTTTAGAGCTTATAAATAATCCGTGATCCCTAATGGGCCTATTGGGCCTTATGTGCTATTTCAAAAATAGGCAAAAAAAATCCAAATAAGGTTTGATTCATTTACACTAGTTTCCATCGGTTCGTGTTCACTATTAATAAGTCGCATAAGCTCATTTAGCTTATAAATAAGCCACACCACCCCCCCATGGTAGGTTAATGGGCCGCTAGGTGGATCTCGCAAATGGTTAACGAGCCCTTTCAGTTCACAACAATTCTTAACAGGCAACTAGTGTTATTTAGGATTATCAAATCATACTACTATAATCTTTAGTAACTAAAGTAACTTTTAATTTGACTTATCACAACTTGCATGTCAAACAGTGGGTATGTCCCATGGCGTATCACAACTTGACTTATCACATTCGAGTAACATACAAGGCCCAATTTGACTTATCACAACCTTCACTCCAACCAGTAGGCATATCATATGGCCTATATTCGTTTCATCTTCTGCCAAAGACGTGACTAACGTATATATCCTTCTGTTAACAATCTATATATCGAAAACATGTGGCCATGTATGCGTCAATCCCAGTTAAATGTTTTTAACTTAACAACTAACACAAAGGTTCCTTAACACTAGTTATAAATGAACATATGTAAACATAGGTGCTCGCGACGTACATGGTCGTAAACCATGCACACCCTCGTCTTTGTGGCTTATGCCACGCATGTATGTCGGGGTTAAAGAGTCGAGTTTACGAGGTCGTTTAAGCCCATGAGTACGTGACATGCATGGTTGGATCCCATGTAGGTTCACGTCCTTATGACATACATGAACGCTAACGTGACCCATTTCGCTTATATGTATAACTAGAAACGAATACGAATTATAAAAGTGAATCGAGAGGAGGTCTTACAATGGTCCTAAGAATTTGCGAGACGCGAGTAAACTGCTTATAACCAACCGTAAGCACCCTTAACCTTCAAAAGCTTTAACCAATCCGAATCCTTAACTCGTTCTTTATCGACCCACCTTGCTTGCAAGACCCCTTTACTTGAAAGTATTGATTGCAAATTTAAACAACCCGAGAGAAGGGTCTGGTGTGATGTTTTTAGGCATTGGTATGTGACTTCAGAAGGTGACAGTGAGAGTATATGATAGATGTGAGCTTGAGAAAACACTAGTCCAAGATGTCCTTATATACTTCAAAAGAATGGCATGCATAGTGTTGTTTCCTGGGGTCACGTTCATTTGCCAAGCCATTTCTTGCAAAGAATATCTTGGACATAACATAATCAATGAACATGGAATAAAAGTTGGTTACTGTTTGTGTTGTGTGGGAAGCAACAATTTGGAGAATTGGCAGCCATAGGTTTCACGTGGGGTTGGGGTGGGTATAAAAAGTAGGACAATGATTTTGTTCAATGAATAATAGAGTTAAGCTAGAAATAGTATTTGCTCCTTGAATCATTCGGCTGAAGAGCTAGGAGTACTAAATTGTAGGGACTTTTATTTTTATGGTCACTCTAATTTCCTTATATTTACATAGTAATTTTTCTTTTGTAGTTTGTTTTTAAAAGTTTCTATTAAATCTTAATAATCAAACTTGATCAATTTGTCTTGATGGAAAACATGAACCTATTGACGAGAATAAAAGGTTCAAATAAAATTCTATAGGTTTAGGCTTACTTAACGACAACGATTAATGTTCGCACCATTTTACTAATGAGATTTATACGAAAGTGACAATATGATCCTGGTAAATAAGGAAAATGTATAAACTAGGATCGAATATGACCTAAAAAACACGGGGTGTTATATCACAAGTTTAGCGACGGAACACTCAATGACGTTCGAATAACTCTTGATGATCATCTGAAAGAGATAGGGATGGAATATCTACCACAGACAATTTAGAGACAGTAATAGGGAACGAGCAAAAGCTATGATTCAGGCGATAGACAAATAGCTCAAATCGAGGAGGATAATGAGAAGTTTGGAAAGATTTGTTGGTGGGAGACTGTACGAGGGTGACTTTCAGCTGCTACAAAGGACCATATGACGTATCATATGATGTCCTTATCATAATCAGGTCAAACCTTATACATAATAATTAACTTGTGAAATTTGTATATATGTAGTGTAGATATTAAGGGTGCATTAAGGGAGTGCTCGAGAACCAAATTTGTAAAGAAATTTATTAGCTAAAATTCAAAAAATTCAAATAAATATACTCAACATATTCTTATTAAAACCCTCAAAAATTGGAGGGGGAGCATTAAATGTTCCTTTTCCTTCTTTTCCCTCCTTTCCCCTTCTTTTCCCTACCCCTTTTTCTTTCTTTTTTCCTTTCTCTCCTTATCCCCCTTCCCCCCCTCCTCTCTTTCCTCCCCCCCCCCCCTTTTCTTTTCCCCTTTTCCCTTTCCTTTTTTCTGTATACTACATAAGTTTTTGTCCCACATACGTTCTAATAAATTGATATCCACAATAATATCAAGGGATTAACATTTTGGATAAGGGGGGAGAAAATGTAAATTAAACTGAACCTAATTTGTATTGATAATGTGCATCATATAAAATGGTACTCAAGGCACCCACACCTTAAAGCATGTACTTCCGACTGACGATGCGCTTGTTATAGGGGATATTTTATGTGTTAATGAAAAAACTCTCAAAGTGTAATATCTTTTGGATATTGATATCAAACATTTGATTGAAAAATTTTTCAATGATTTTGGAAGGATTGTGATTAAATCCCAAAAGATCCACATTAGTCACCTTTAATATATGGAGTTATAAGGCGGCGTAGGCTTAGGTATTCAAATCCGCCCGTGGATCCAGCCAGACCGGAGGCGATCTACCACGGGATATACTAGCTTAGTGTAGAAGTCCTTAGAGTATGATACAACAAGGAGAAAAAAATGCGAATCAGGGAAAAGTGTCGACAGAGAATGGAGTAGCACTTGCGATAACGCAAACAAGGGTTAGTTATGAAGTTCTCGGGGTTTAAGCGCTGAGAGGGGATGAAGCAATGAAAAAAGACATGTAATTAATAAAAGGGTGAAAAGAAAGAAGCCTCTATTACACTTAGGCAGAAAAGGATCAATTTAAACATAAACTATCGGAAAACCCACTAAGGTGTTGTCTGACATGAAAGTCAGTCATGGAACCAGTCGCGACTAAGCCACATCCCTCCCTAGCCATCAAGGTCTCTCAACTGACTCTTGCTTCATTTCTCACGAAGATTACACGCATTTCTAATAAACTTTCTCACCCGAGTTAGTGGAATATCTTAAAAATGGTGGCTGTCCGCTCCCCAGGTTTGATTCACTAAAATCAAAAGTGCAATTTTGAGTCTAGAGCAAAAAGATCATCCATAAAATCTCCAATAGGACACATGCCAAATTATGCTTGCTATCTTACACCTAATGTCGTAAATCAAATGAGAAATATAACTAAGAGTACTACGCATTATCATCCTGTGATTTTTCATAGATACACCGAGTGATATAATTTCACAATGAAGATCGGAAAATCATGCTCTGAGCCAACATCATAACATAGCCTCGGGTATTGTGGACTTGTGCAATTTCTATTTGAATACAAATTTGTGACAACTAGAAAGAAACGGATGGTGAGATTCCTATAAGAATCAAACTTGTTCTAGTTATGAATTGACGCATTGATGATGTATTTTGACAATGATTAACACTCTCGGATGTGGCACAAAACCACTTTAAAAAAGTCATTCGTCGATTGATTTTCAAATCAACTATTTTATTTCAATCGGTGGAGATAGTAACAACATGCTTCACTCTTATCGTTGATGTTCCTGCTTTAAGACGTTCCGATAATGAGAACATGCTGAGTTTGATGATATCTAGATTAACCATATGTTAGAAAGATTCAATTCTTAAGCTAGATATACTGTCAAGGAGATTCTTCTTAAATCTGAAATCTAACCCTGATCACAGTCGATCCTCACAGATTCGAAAGAGTTCTACTCCAACCTAACAGCGGCGAATGGGACCAAAGCCATATTCGTCCCCTGCCTTTATTGCTATCTCTTTTAAATATAGGATTCATTAAAGAACCGAGGTGAAGGTACCTGATTCCTAGCCTGACTCACAAGATTCATAATCCACCTCGCCTTCATCACCCTCACCCTGGACAAACATAAAGACACATCATGACAAGCTCATGGAATGTTTCAAGGGACTTCCGCTACTTTGATATCGTTACTTCTTTCTGGAAGAGATGAAGTATTACAAATCAATGCAATTTTACAAGAGTTTCCGTCACATCTGTACCGAACGTCATTCTCAAGTGACGAAGTGTTATAGTAAAAGAATTCACCCGAAATGATGCACATTAAAACTATTCAAGCCTCAACAAATCACGAAAACGGTATGAAACATGTCGGATCCAGAAAGTTACAATTTCACAGAAGGCAAAGTTACAACAGATGGCGAACCAAGAATTATGCTTGGTTCGGATGATCTCAAGGTGGGGGAAGATCACATTGACGACAAGCTAAAGGAAAAAGCTCCAAAGGAACCTAAAAGTCTCGATCAACTACATCAAATCAACAAGTTATGATTGAAGTTTAAAGACCACGAGCCTCATAGATAAAAGTTCGAAGCTTGGTATGCTAAGTTCTATTGTTGTTTTAGTACAATTGGAAGTGACACCTCACTTAGGGAGAGATTGAGTAGGAACAAGGAAATAGTCTCGGTCACTGCTCTTCTAGTTGATAGACAGTGCATATTGCCCGTAGGATTAATGCAATGTGTTGATGGTAAACAGGCTTTATCGCCCCAAAACAAAGGCCCAATGGATAAGCCCAACTAGGCCCATGGACGGCCAACCTTTGTTGTATATAATAACCCCTCTCCATGGCCTTGGAACAGGGAGAGGTTGGTTGGTTGTATGCTCATTTTCTCTTAATTGCAATACATTGGATTAGCCACGATCTATCTCTCTAGCAAAATACATCCTTTCTCCTTCCACTTTCCTCTCAAACTGTTCTTTGCTTCTCATATAATCAAATTATTACGTGTAATTATAATAAGTGTAACATAGGTTTAGCACTAGGTTTGACTTAGATTTAGCAATTTACATAGATTCAGATAACAAAAATTGACTTAGATTAGAATTAACATAGATTAGATAACCAAAATATAAATAAATTGAGAGATTTAACCTCGCTTCAAGTGTTCGGAATCCTACTTACCACGAATCTACCACCGACCGGGTACACTGCCCGTTAAAGTGTTGTTTTTGGTTAAGTCGACAAAATATAAATTTAAAACTTGAATCATAAAAATAAACACCACATAACGACACATCAAGTTTTTGGTGCCGTTGTCGGGGAGTGGAAATTAATCTTGATTTTTATTTGATGTTTTGGTTTTTAGCATTAGATTAGATCTAACCCTTAGGAGTAGTGTTAATTAGATTAGTGTATATTCTTGTATATTCTATATATTTTATATATTTGTTAGTTTAATTGTTTGCTTGTATATTTGTGTGTTTAATTGATTGCGTATTTAATTGTTTTCTCAATATACTGTTTTGGTCGATAACTGAATACGGCGTATCCACTTCCATCGGATATAGCGTATCCAACTTTCTTTCCAATACAACGTATACATTTAACTGATTAATACGGCGTATCCACTTCCATTGGATACTGCGTATCGATCACCTGGAATAGAACATAATCCTTTGTTTTCTTATTTGATTTTCGTGCTAAATTTTTTTCTACCTTTCTTCAGAGCAAATCCTGCTGATATTTTTACCCTTGTTACAAGACATATTTATCAGAGCTAGTCGATTGAAGAAAGTTATGGCAGACAAGGGAAAGAAGTCAAGTGTGGAAACATTTACACCTAATGATAAAGCAAATTACTATTTCAGGATTACAAGTATTACTGTTAAGGGGAAAAATGCTTATGAATTAAAAGGAAAATTCTTGGATGATCTGCACAACAATTCTTTTAGTGGAACGAATGGGAAAGACGCAGTTGAGCATATTGAATACTACCTAAAAAATATTGACCCAATCAAATTACCCAATGTAGATCATGATAAACTGAGAATTGTTGTTTTCTCAATCTCATTGGCTGGAGGTGCACGAAGATGGTTTGATAAAACTAAAGAATCAATCACTTGTTGGGTCGACTTAACTGCAAATTCTTTTAGAAAATACTACCCGCCTTCTTGCATCGATGGAATTAACACTCCCATAATAATATGGGACCCAACCAATCCAAAATTCGAAGGCTGGTTGGCTATAAAGTTCGTAAACTATAAAACGATGGATATATTCACCAAAGGTGCTTTGTGGGATTACTGGAAAATGGATGGGGATGCAATTAAGGCATCTGATGATGAATCTTCTGATCTCGAAGAATACTGGAGTGATAAGGAAGAAACCGCCAAATTTTTTAAGATTTAAACTGATATTTTTGACTACGAGACACCTCTCTGTTTGGCATTCAATGAATTTAATTACCTTCTCAAAGTAGATCCGGACTTACTTACAAAGGATTATGAGGTTTAAAACCTATGAAGATTACAAAGACGATTGGATCTACGAATGGAACGAGAATGTACCATGGGTAGATTACAAACCATGGCTCGATAATGGAATATGGAAGGAACCAAAACCAATCAAACATACTTGAAAGCCTTTCAACTATAAAACTAGTTGTTCGGAATGGCCAACCTGTAGTTGGAGAGAGGATGGTTATTGTAATAGAGGAAATTTTCTTGGTGCTTACCATATTGGAAACTCGCTCCATAACCTAGACCTTGAATGGTACGAGGCTTTAGAAGATAGCGAACTAAAAAACAAAGCCTTAAGAAATAAAGCTATCATGGAAGGTTTAATCAGTGATAATGAATCAAGCAATGATTGTTAGAAAAGATGGAAGATCCATGAGATTTACTACCATAATTTATGATGAAGAAGAATGTGAAAACGCAACTCATGAAGAAGGACATGAGTTATGTTGTATCAAAACACGCGAGGTGCCGGTATGCCAAATAAAAAATACAAGATGATCAAATATTCATTCAATGATGAAGAAGAATATGTTGCTGTAAAAGAAGACGAATACGACGATCTTACAATCACAAGTGAAGAGGCGTGCCGAGCTTACCAGGAAATCTTTTGGATGATGGACGAAGGGTGGATGGTTACACGTACCGAGTGAGAAGCTAAAGAAAAGTCTAACTTAAAGACTTAGGTGTAAACAAAAGTGCTTCCCGGGAGACAACCCGGAATGTTATTTAATTTTGTTATCGAGTCTGTCTTCCTAGACATCAATACGGCATATCCGCTCCGTACCATACGACGTATTGATTGTTTGGACGTTATCAGTCTTTACTTTTTATGCACATTAAAAATATTATTGTTAGTTCTGGAAATACGGCGTATTCATGCACATGATACGGCATATTCACCAAAATTGACCCGTATTTAGTTTGTTTAGTTTAGTTTAATATAACTGTAGGTACCAAGATAGGAATACACTTTCTTTTTCCTATGTTTTATACAGGACCTTGGAAGCAAAGAAATATCGATGAATACTGATGGAGAATTTACAAATCTAGAGATCCTGAAGTGTTGGAGTCTTGAAATTTCAAGGCGGCTGTTCAACACATAATCTTGCTCAATAAAGCTATATGGAGAATCACTATCGAGCAAATATTAGGGGAGTTTCTCTTTTTAATTCCCGTATTTAATGTTTTATCTATACAACAAGGACGTTGTATAATTCTAGTGGGGGGATGGAATTAGAATGTTTACTTGTCCTATTTTTCACACTAAAATGCTTAAATTACGCTCAAATTAAAAAAAAATTCAAGCATACTTTTGTGAAATTACTTGATACATAACCCGCACACAATAACCCTTGTTAGATATTGTGAGGATTTAACCTTTCCGTTTCCAAATGTTTACCCAAATTCCACAAAAATATGAGTGTGCCGATGATGTAGTAGACTTTAGAACTTAGCTTGGTATATCACTCGAGACCACAATGATGAGTATTATGGATTTAATTGGAGTAACTTGTTTAAATTGGTAAATTTTTAGGATTACACCCAAATTGCCTTTCCATGTTGTTTATTAACTAACTACACCGGTTAGTTAACGTCTCGTTTAAACCCTTTGTTTAATCTCACTTTAAGAGTAAGATTCCCCTAGAACAACCCGTAGAGCCAATCCTTTAGGAATTACACCAACTTGAATCGACAAAATATAAATTTAAAACTTGAATCATAAAAATAAACACCACACAATGACACATCAATAATTAAACTAAAGGATGCTTTATGCGGTTGCGTTAACTGTGACAGGATTAATCGTGTCTAGGTCTTAGGATGATGTCCCGTTTAAGTCTTAAGAATGATATGCCGCTTTGAGATAAGTAAATCATTGCACTAAAACAAACAAACCAACATTGAACTGGATTTAATATGGCTAATACAGTTTTCTATCATTTGGCTTGTACCGCTTTCCTATCTTCTGATTTTCTTCTTTTGTGTTTATTGTGTATTGAATTGATATTTGTCACCACCAAACCCGTGTCAGTCTCTTAGGCTGAAAACCTCCCATATCATTAGACAATGTATATAGCATAGGTTTAATCAGTAATTAGAATTAACATAGACTAATTAGGACTAATTAAAATACTGATAGAATATAGGATTAGTGTTTCACTCTTAGTGTTCGACACCCTACTTACCGCGAAACTCCATCTTGATCGGGTACACTGCCCGTTAAAGTGTCGTTTTAGGTTTGTCGGCTAAATATAAATTTAAAACTTGATAATCAAACAATTGACCCTACACGATAGCACATCAGGTTTTTGGCGCCGTTGCCGAGGAGTGAATTAATTTAAACCTTATTCTTATTAGTATTTCTAACCATTAATTAATTTAATTTAGTGTAATCTAATCATTTAAATTCTATTTGTATTTATTTGTATTGTTTGTATTTATTCTAGCATTTAATTGTTTTTAAAAGTATTCTGTTCTGGCTGATCACATAATACGATGTATCCACCAGTTAGATACGACGTATCAAACCTTCTACCCAGAACAGCGTATTGAATTCTACAATCTAAACAACATATCTGTTCTTCCAAACAATAAGGCGTATTCTGTGAACTCAATACGGCGTAATGGCCTTCAAAAGATACATATGCTGTATTCATATTAATTAAATACGGCGTATCTGTCAACTGATATAGTAGCAGACTTGATTTTTCTTTCGCGTTCGATCTCCTGTCTTATTTTATGTGTTCTCTCTCGGGGGCACATCCTACTAATAATTTGTTCTTGGTCTTAAGAAATCGTTTGACGAGATCTATGACTGATTTTACAACAAAATTCATCATAAGAGAAACCTTGGAGAAAGCTGTGACAAATTCCAACTCAAAACTTACTGAAACATGGATTGATCTCGATGAACTTTGCAAGAAAATCTTTAAAGATTTGCAGTGTCACGCTTTCAGTGGAACAGAGGAGGAGGATGTCGTCGACCACATTGCTGATCTCCTTAAAATACTAGACCCGATTAAAATAGCAATTTTTGACACCAATCAATTACGCATAAATATTTTCCCTCTCTCTCTTACCGGGGATGCAAAAGTATGGTGGTTAAACAAACGAGACAATAAAATCACGGCTTAAGGAATGCTTGTCAGAAGGTTTTTTGTTATTATTTTCCCTTATCCCTTGATAGAAAAAACTATATCGAAAATCACTATAATAGGGACGGCCCTAGCTATTATGAATTCATGGCATGGATGGATTCAAAATATGATGATATAAGAATTGATCGAGTAACTAAAAGCGCACTAGGTCATGCTTGGGTATATAGGTGGGGGATTAATGATTCCAAAGATGATACCGTGTTAAGAGATGAAGAATGGGAGGAGTATGAATATGGGAACCCTCCTAACAACTCATTCCCTAAACGTTATTTGAATATTAATGATAAGAGGGATAAAAACTACCATAAGGAGAATAATAGGGACACTAACAAATTAGGTGATATGGTTCTAAGTGGCGCACCCCACTTTGAGGAATTAACTAATGGAGAGCTCAACGAAATGGTATGTAAGGTGGAAAATTTTGAGGTGCTTAAATACTCGGTTGGAGATAGTGAAGAATTCTTAGCCATTTGCACACGCGAATGCAACTCTTAGGCACAAATCGTTAATGGAGTATCCAGGATCTACCATGATATCTTTCAAAAGAAGGATGACGGATGGATCGTACATCGCACCAAATAAAAAATAGAGGAAAAAGGTCGAACTTAAAGACCAGCTGAAACAAAAGTGCTTCCCGGGAGACAACCCGGACATTTTAATTATTTGTCGCATTTAATTGTTTGTTACACGAGTCTGTATTCCCATACACTCTATACGGCGTATCAAACCCCTCTGGATACGACGTATAGACGTGTCTGGACGTTATCAGTTTTTAAAACTCAGTATTTAATTTCTTGTATTTAATTGTTTTTATAGGAACCATACGGCGTATCCTAGGGTTTGGGATACGGCGTATTGATCCCTGTACAGTTTTGTGTTTAATTGTTAGCTTGTACCATTGTAGCGAGATAGAAATTGCACTCGTCTTCTAATCTTTTATGCAGGACCTTGCTGAAACTATGATATGGTATAATATGAAAAAGACATGTGTTGAACTTATCTAGGCATTCTGAAGCCCTAGTCAAAACATTTTAGAGAATCATCATGAGAGAAACATCAGGGAGTTTTTTGTTCTAATTCTATTTCCCATATTATTTAATTGTTTTATCTATACAACGAGGATGTTGTATAACTTAAGTGGGGGGATGGAGAATTAGAACGTACACGTCCTCCTTTTTACAAAATAACATGCTACGTGCTTAAAATAGGCCAAATTAAAAAAAAATTAGCATGACTTTTGTAAAAATCACTAGTTACATTACCTAACGCACTATAACCCTTGATACATATTGTGAGAATTAAGCCTATTCTGTTTCTAATTGCTTACTAAAAATTCCACAAAATTATGAGTGTGCCGGTGATGTAGTAGACTTTAAACCTTGGCCTGGTATATCACTCGAGACCGCAATGATGAGTACTATGGACTTAGATGGAGGAACATGTTCAATTGATAAATTTCTAGGATTAAACCAAATAGCCTACATGTCGTAAAATTAACTGACTATACTGGCTAGTTAAACCCCCCGTGTAACCCTTTGTTTACTCTTACTTTTAGAGTAAGATCCCCTAGAACAACCTGTTGAGCCATCCTTGTCTTTTTCACACCAAATATTATATGTTTTGTTACACCTTCACATCTTAGCCTACCGTGTAGATTAAGCCGATTTTAATCAAAGTTGCTAGTTGCTTTCGTGTAAAGTTTTTTATTTTATGCGTCAAAGTGAAATTTTATATCTTTGTAATGGTCGGGAAATTGCCCAATGCAATGGTAAAATATGTAGCTCGTGTGTTTTGCTACTTTCGTGATTATGAATCATGTCCGAAGAAGAAGTGTTACAAGGAAAAAAAATATATCCGGATGAATTATGATAGTGAAGACGGTGAAATTACACCAAGGTTTAAGATGTATTGCGAATAAATAAATATTTATAATAATATCATATGTATTATATGTTATGTATGTATTATAATAATAATACATATATACGTAAATACACTATATTATATATATACATATTTACATACATACATACATACATTACATATATACATATATATATTTAATATATTTATATATATATTATATATATAACTCTTACCTCATTATAATTTATCATATATATATATACAAATCCATATATACATATATATCTTATATATAATTATATATATATATATATATTATATATTTAATCCGGACGATTTGAGATACTATATATATATTATACATCACATACAATATATATATACATACATCATTATATTAATATATATATATATATGTATCTATATATATGTATATATATATATATATATATATATGTATATATATATATATATATATATATATATATATACATATATATATATATATATATATATATATATATATATATATATATATATATATATATATGTATTTTATTTTTATTTAATATATATATATTTATATATATATATATATACGAAACATCATATATATACATTATTATACATTCAAAATACATACATCATACATACACTTATTCATTATATATATTCTTGATATATATCAATTTACCTATACTATATATATATACATACATACCCATATATACATATTTACATACATACATACATACATTACATACATATATATATATATATATATATATATATATATATTTATATATACCATATATCTATATCAGTATACATATAACATATATATATGATTATGATATATACATAATATATATCTATACATATATATAATATATATAATATTTATATATCTTTATTTTATATATATATGTATATATGTGTTTATATATATATATATATATATATATATATATATATATATATATATTTACCTATATATTATATAATATATTTATATACTATGTATCTTTATATATACACATACATACATACATATATATTTCTATATATTTATTATCAATCCGGATCGATTGAGGAATGTTTTTTATCTTAAGAAGTTGAGATGTTTTCAAAATAATAATTTCTTTAACTTTATTCACCTTTTCTTCAAGCACTACTAACTCATTTTTTTATTGTGATTATATTTCAAAAATTGTGAGAATCGTTTACCCATATAGATTAGTTAATTACAGATATATCTTATATACGCAGCGGAATAACAAGAACAATAGTTATCAAACAAGGTTTTCTTTATTCATACTCAATACATAAACTATAATCTATTAATAAGTCTAATATTGACTCTCATTGGAGAGATCTAACTACGATGGCATGATCAAACATACTATGCCTAGACCTCCTTTTATAGCTACAAGAGTCCAAGGACTTTACATGAAAAACTGATTAAAAGATTTATTGACAAATTCTTTATTTTGACCAAAATTAAATATTCAATCTTCTCTGATTCATCTTTAATCTTTCTTGTTGAATTCAATCTTTATTTTCTTCTACATCTTGTAGAATTCCCACAATGACGGACTTTGTTGGTCCTCCTTTTTGTTTTCCATCTTGTTTCATTCGTGTTTTGTCTTATCAACTCAATATAATTCCCAGCAAAAATGTGTAAAAAATTCGAATCAATGTTAAAAAAATCTCTCGGTTTTTGCATTATAAGTTAAAATAAGAATCTTCTGTACAATCGTTAGAATCATTACAATAACTTGATTTTAGCAATGATTTGTGAATCAAATTTGTTATTTATAGCTTTGATTCACTATTAAATGATGTTTACTTATGAATCAAATCAAAAAATATGAATCAATTTGCTCAAACGTAGATTTCTCAATCTTTTCAAAATAAAAACCTTCTCAACGGAACCGGAGCCTATATATATATATATATATATATATATATATATATATATATATATAATATTGGGTTATGATCCACAATTAGAAGTTTTCTTAAGATAAGAAGGATAAGAAGTTAACTATAACAAACATATCCGAGATCGCACACGGACCTTAAATTAGATGGCATCACTCTTATAATCTCTTCGATGCATTATAACGCTCATAAGGTAGATTTTTCTAGCTTTTAAATGATGCATATTTACATTTATTAGATGCATTTTTATTTCTTCTCTTGTTTTTTGTTCCTCTACATGTGCCAAAATCATAAAAATAAATTTACACCATCTACGCATTAAATTAACGTTCAAAACTCAAAATGGTGCATCTAAATGAATAAAAATGCATATAATGCAAGTCGTTGCATCTTAAATGTGTGGTTTTAGTCACTTCTCACCACTTCTTATTTTAATTTACTTCTCACCGGATCCCTCTATATATATATATATATATATATATATATATATATATATATATATATATATATATATATATATACAGAAAAAAGCAGCAAAAAAGAGAAGGAAGAAAAATAGTCATTTCAAAAGAAGTTTATACCGAAGGAATTACATAGAAGGATCGATTATTCGTCGATACGTTACAAAATTCGATGATGTAAAGTCTTGTAAAAAATGGCCAATATCACCACTTATTCTGTAAAAGTATGTAAAGAGCGGGATGTAAGGGAAGTTGATTGTTATGGGAACACCAACATAGATTGTCTTTGTCATGTCTATGATCGATGCGTTTGTCTATATGTTCGAGTCTTTATCATGGAACGGTCGGCGAATGTTACTAGCAACTACGTACCTTATTTGTTGGCTTTAATCTATTTGTTTTGTGAATTTTATTTAAACAACCATTTACCTCCCGTTCCTAGCAACTAACATTAAGATCTACTCGAGTGAGGATGTGTACGAACATGCATATCTATTCCGTCATTACGTCCATGTATGCGTGTCTTAGCTGCCTTATTGGATGACGACTTTCGGTGAAAGTTAGAAGCTCCCTACCCTATATCGTTCTTCATCCCAACCGCTGGTTAAACACAAACGGGGATGTGATTGAATCATACATGTCTATTCCGTTGTTACGGCCATGTATGTGTGGTTCAGCTGCCTTGTTGGTGTGGTACTTATAGTGAAAGACTATTGAATGATCAACCTTAAGCCTTCTTAACCCAATTTATCTTTTGACTTGTTCCTCCTTAGCTTTAGCGGTAGAGATATGTATCCTTGCCAAGCTTATGATAGAAAACTAATCATGACCGAGCAAATGAGAGTACCAATTAAATGTTGCACCCTAGATTAGTTGAGTGATCTGAATGTTTTCATTTCCATATTTCGTGAGGAGCTTGGTTATGAACAGGTGATTAGAACAAAACGATGTTTAAATGGAAAAATCCTTAACTTTGGTTGGGATACATTTTCAAAACTTTTCTAAAAGTCTACTTGAGGACAAGTAGGATTCAAGTGGGGGGATATTTGATGACATCAAATAACATCTCTTTATAATATCATTTATTCCATCTATTTTGCCCACTTTTATATAATTATTGCTTAATTTGGTACTTAATTGCTTTAAAGTTTATAAATGCAGTAATTCAGGAGTATTTTGTGAAGATAAGCTAAAAGGCGCATCCAGCAAAAGAGATATGGCGTATCCAGCAAAAGAGATACGGCGTATCAGCGCCGGAACTTCACAAGAAAGCGCGTTTGACCAATTCCCAATATGGCGTATCACTCTGCTTCCATACACCGTATCCATGAAGATAACTATTTGAAGATACGGTAATAAATATAAATTGGGAATGATATCACTAATTGATTGAGAACGTAGCGCGCACTCCAAGGAATCCAGCCCTATACGCCGTATTAGCCCAGCCTAATACGGTGTATTGAGTCTTTTTCAGACACTATAAATAGAAGACTCAAAAACAAGTTTTCAGTGTTCAATATCATATTCCTTATACCATACTCATTGAAGACGAATTTTAGAAGAGAAGAACAGCCACCAAGGTCAAGCATTGATAACGAATCCATAGAAGACATCGTGTAATTTTTACTCTCTTAATCGTTCGATTTTCATTGTTTGATTACGCTTGTATAATTACAATGGTTGTGGGCTAATACCCTCGGGTATTAGCCATGTTAATGAAAGTTTAATGTTTGGTTTGTTTTAAAATCGATTTCTTAATTAATCGTTGATTGTTTAATTATGTTTATCACCTTATACTTGTTTATGTGCTTGAATATGCGACCTATCATTCAACTGGGTCTAGTGATACCTAAAAAGTAATTTAGATACTGGGATAGCTCTCCATATCGTGATTTATATTACTGGACCAACAAGATCACAAATAACGTTCTATCTTTACCTTTTAATTATGATCTTAGTGGGACCGGTAGGTGACCCGTATATGTTTCAACAAGTATGTTCTTAATGAATTGGTAAAGACTCGAATAGTGGACTACCAGTATATAAAACACCGCCAAGCAATAAGTGGGTAAAGTCTCGATGGGCTAGGGTTTTAACAGGATCACCACTGCTTTAATTCCCTAAGATAGTTTATAATTAAACTAAAGGATGCTTTATGCGGATGCTTTAAATGTGACAGGATTAATCGTGTCTAGGTCTTAGGATGATGTCCCGCCTAAGTCTTAAGAATGATATGCCTCTTCGAGATAAGTAAATCATTCCACTAAAACAAACAAACCAACATTGAACTGGATTTAATATGGCTAATAAAGTTTTCTATCATTTGGATTATACCGCTTTCCTATCTTTTGATTTTCTTCTTTTGTGTTTATTGTGTATTGAATTGATATTTGTCACCACCAAACCTGTGTCGGTCTTTCACGCTGAAAACACCCCACATCATTAGACAACATATATAGCATAGGTTTAACCAGTAATTAGAATTAACATAGACTAATTAGGACTAATTAAAATACTGATAGAATATAGGATTAGTGTTTCACTCTTAGTGTTCGACACCCTACTTACCGTGAAACTCCATCTTGACCGAGTACACTGCCCGTTAAAGTGTTGTTTTAGGTTTGTCGGCTAAATATAAATTAAAACTTGATAATCAAATAATTGACCCTACAGGATAGCACATTAAGCATACACTTTAGCCTAAGATCCGTAGTGGTAAAAGCAATTATATCAGCATATTACTGGCCAAAAATGCACAAAGATGCATGGAACATCATCAGGAAATGTGACGACTGTCAAACCCACCGACCAGTCCCTAGGAATCCACAGCAAAAGCTCACACCAATAACTTTTCCGTGGCCATTCTATAAGTAGGGAATCGACATCTCAGGCTCGTTCCTAGAAGCACAATGAAAGGTGAAGTTCTTGATCGTAGCCGTTGACTACTTTATAAAGTGGATCGAAGCAAAGCCAATGGCAACAATAATAGGAAGCCAAGTCAAGAAATTTGTATGGGATAATATCGTATGCAGATTCGGACTTCTAGGAGAAATCATATCTGACAACGAAAAGCAGTTCAGAGATAATTCGTTTAAAGACTGGTGCGAGAAGCTTAATATCAAGCAAAGGTTTGCATCCGTTAAGAACCCACAAACTAATGGCTAAGTAGAAAGGGCAAACAGCAGCCTAAGAGAAGGAATAAAAGCTAGGTTGGGCGAAGACAATAAGAACTGGGTTGAGGAAGTGTTGCACTTGTTATGTGCACATCGCACGATGACTAAAACAAGCAACGAAGACACCCTATTCTCTCTCACCTACGGTACTGAAGCCATGATACCGGTCGAGATAGGGATGCCTTCGATAAGATGTGCGGAAGTGAATCAAGTTGAAAATGATGAAGGACTAGTCCAGAACATGGACATCCTTGAAGAAAGAAGAGAAAAGGCAGCGGTACGTGAGGCCAAAAACAAAGCCAAGATGGAAAATTACTACAATGCCAAAGTCCGCATCAGAATCTTCCATCCAGGAGATTTTGTCTATCGTAGCAACGAAGCAAGTCACGCCAAAGAAAGCAGAAAGCTGGGTCCAAGGTGGGAAGGACCATATGAGGTGGTAGAAGCACTCGGTAAGGTAGTGTACAAGCTCAGGAACAGAAGCGGAGACGTACTCCCGCGCACTTGGAATGTCCAAGACTTGAAAAAATGTTATCTTTAATTTCCCATCATGTAAGCACCCCTGCCAATGTAAAACCGCACTAGCGGTTGGGGGTAAATTTTCATTTAATCTTATGTAATGATTTTTATTTTAAAATTATTAAATTCCATCTTAAGCCTAGCTACGTTCACAAATTTTCCAAAAAAAATTCTTTTGTTGTCATATTTCATGCATATGTTAAGACGCGCACACATGCACATGACCACAGATGTCACGAGAACGAGCACGGCCCCATAATTAACTCTATTTGTTCAAAAAACAAATAAGGATAAGTAACCTAAAAATCAGCTCAATAAACGTAAGCGGATTGCAAGCCCAGTACAATAGCCAAATGGCTAAACAATATTCAACAAAGACTATTACAAAAGATAGCAATTACATATAACAAAAGTTGCATAGTCACACGGCCACATATGGCCACATACACAAAAGTTGCATAGTCACACGGCCACTAGCGCCTAACATGCTAACAGTGCGAACCTATTACATACCAGATCAGTAGGCAGCCACAAGCGACCACATACAAATTACAAAAAAGGAAGAGACTTGTTAAAACAGCTTCACATGATAGCTTGCAACACGAGGCACCATAGTCAAAATGAGCTCAAATACTACATGTTAAAAACATCAAACATCACTAGACTTGTCTAAAATAGACGTGTCAAATAGATCATCGTGCGGCTAAACAACAGACGATGGGTTGGTAGGCCCTTCATCACCGGACAAGACCAAAGTAGAGACCTAGTAATCCGCAACACCTCAAGAAGAGTCATGAGGATGAACGGAGCTAGAAGTCCCACTGCAGAGCTTAAGGGTGGACATAATCCCCTCCTCTCAGCAGACTGGCGGATGGCAGGGATGGCGTCAGATAATAGCATCTCACGGTCTACGAAACCAGACTCAGAATAAGTAGGCATGATAACTTGATTGAGAGAGGGTTGGAACCAGGCAAACTCAGGAGTAGCATATGTATTACCCTGATCATTCTTTAAAATGAGAGCAGACATAATTAATGCAAGGGGAGAATCTTTAAGGCTCTCTAACTCATCCAACAAAGGAAAAGATACACCCTTAAATTCAGAAACCGCGGCAACATACTTCCCCTCAACCTTCAGATCGTAAGCCTCAATTTGAGCAATGCGGGCATCCAGCTCCGCAGCACGTTCCACAAAATGCCGCTCTGTTGCATCCTGTTACGATACAAACTCTTCTTGCATCTTGCTTTTACCCACAACTTGACCTTTCAAACCATCACGTTCCAATTCCAAGGCGGTTACCTTCTCTAACAAACCATCATTATGTGTAGTCAAACTAGCAGCCTCACCGATCTTCACGACAACCATTACTTCTAAATCAGATACACGCTTGTGAAGCTCTTCCACTCCTGCGGCTTCAAACTCCAACTTCTCCAACTTAGTTTTCAACTTAGAAACCTCCGCATCCTTATCCTAAACGATCGCAACACTATCAGTGAACTTCCGCTCGAACTTCTCCTTAGTCATAATCTCATGCTCATAACGAAGGCGTAGCTCGGACGCCATGCAAATGTGTTAGGCAGAATTAATATTGAAAGCATTAAGGAACCCAACATCACCTTGGTTGCGAAGAGTAGCCCAATAACCGGGAGGAGTAACGTGATTGATAAGACTATGACAAATGGTAGGGTCACCTACCTGAGCATTGTTAGTAATGTTCCAGTTAGGAACGTACACATTCATAGCAGTAGCGGAATCAATAGTATGCGACTCATAAAAATCATCAGCGGAAGAACACTAGCTTGGTGTAGCGGATAGGACCCCAGTCTCAGGCTCGGGAGCAGTTAAAGGGCAACTATCATCTGCAGGCTCAGGTACAGGCACACTAGCACCAGCCTGAGATGAAGAAACAAGCAGAACAACCTAGGAAGAAGTGGGAACATCAGTATCCACAGAGCCAGAAGAAAAAGAACAAAACGACTAGAGGGAGGACGCGTCCTTACATTATCATGAAGAACATCTTCAAGAGCACGCTCCAGAGTAGGAGTAACAGAAGAAAAAGTAGCATCTTCTGTTGTAGGCACAACAGACCCAGAGACAGCGTCAACTTGCTTATTCTACCTAATAAGTCTTCGCAGAGCAGTATGAGATTTGCCGACAGCGCTAGGACGAGAATCAGAAATAATTATGCCTTCAGTCCGTGCCTTCTTCGCTGGTGGCGGCCCAGAAATAAAAGCCACCTTTTTCTTCCTCTTGCTAGCATTAACATTGAGCTCATCTTGAATGGTATGATTGACAAGGCTAATGGTTTGTAGAGAAGGAGAAATAACCCTATCCTCAGTCTGAGTCAGAAGCGGAACCTCATTCTCAGCAAGAGTCCACTCGCCAGTCTTCACCTTGAAGGGATCCGTAGAATTAACAAAATCGAGTAAACCTATTTTTGCAACAAACAAAAACAAATATCAAAACATGAAACAAGATCACAGAAACCCCACCTTATGCATATATATATATATATATATATATATAGACATGATACCTACCCTCATCGTTATCATATAACAAAGTGGGACGAACCAGTTTTAGTAAATGAACGACTAAGACCCACAAGACACAGGAAGGTCTCTAGATAGATCCTAATAAGGGTACGGTTTTCATTCAATAATTCCATACAGAGCAGATCCACAGCCTCATCCACCAGAAGCGGATCCTTGACAACAGAGGTATCGTGTGGAAAACTAGAAGGGGGGTTGAATAGTTTACCGCTTTTTAAATTAATGTTATGTTTGTTTATAAAAACTTAGATTCGACTTTATGTGATCTCAATATGTGCACAATATGAAAAATACAAGTAAGTAAGTAAATGACAAGTAAATATGAAAGACAAGAGATAAGAGTTAGAAAGATCAAACCACAACACAAAGATTTATAGTGGTTCGGTAACGAAGCACCTCTTCTCCCTACTAGACTCCCCGATCACCAAACTCGAGAGTTCTCTTCACTATTTCAACAAACTCCCTTTAGGCGGAGAAAACCGTACACAACTTTGCTTACACCAATTTCCGACACTAAGCAAAATGTCTAGTTCTAATCCTTGCTAGAACCAATCTATCACAACTCTTGTATGCTAATCACACCACTTTACAAAAACTCACAACTTTGCTTCACTTCACGACTTCTCTTCGCTTCACAACTTATCTTTACTTCACAACTTCTCTTCTCTTCACAACCAAGACACTACTATGATCACACCAATCTAACACTACTTACTATGATCACTACGATCTAACTATACTTTCAATGATCACCACAAATGATTTACAAGATCTAACACAACTTTACAACAACACCAACTAAACTATAACACTTCTTGACTTGATGATAAGAAGTATTCTTCTCTTGCACTTGAGGAATTAAGCTTGGATCACTTGGAAACAAAGCTTTATGATTAAATGATCAAAGGATTGTAGGAGAGTATAAACTGATTTAGAACAGAAAGAAAGTGTGTGCAAAAGGTGAGAAAATCAGTGGGGAATAGTCCAGTATTTATAGGCAAACTGAGTTGCCTTTTTGTCTGGGCGGTCCCCTTAATTAGGGTGCCGGTCCCCTTAATAATTAAGGGGACCGCCCTTATAATTAAGGGGGCCGCCCAGCCCAGACGCTCCCTTTTTTGTCTTTTCTGGGGGAGGTGTTTTCTGAAACATTTCTAGCCGTTTTTAGGTAGAAAATTTGAATTCAAAATATTTATTTTGAATAAAATATTTCTTTTAAATCTAAAAATGTTTTGTAAAAGTTATAAAAATGTTTGTGACATTTTTATAAAAAAATGTGAGGTTAAATAAAAATTCATTTGATCATAAAATGCATTAAGCATTTATTTATTCATACCTTTAAGTGATTAAATTTTTGAAATGAAAATTTACTGCTAATTATTTGTTTACGAATAATTTTTCATTAATCGTTTTTACATTTTGTGATTATCAAAATGTAGAGAGGTCAAAAAATATTAATAACGTTTTTAGGCATTATTTCTATCAACATACCACTAAACCATGAAGTAAATAGTGGACAAACTGAAGCGTCAATCCAAAAAAATGGTTATTCTAGTTCTTCAATGAATCAAATTTCTTCGAGTAACAGCAGGGATCGTCAGCACCCCCGCGCTTTGAAAAAGATAACCACCCGTTGCTAATGGAATTAACATAAAGGCAGCGGAAAGTACCCATGGTAGGAATACGACCAAGGGCGTGGCACATAATCTAAATATGACTCACCTTCGCCGCACCAATAACAGACAACTGAGAAAGATTAATCTGGTAATACTCGAGTACGCAGAGTAAAATTTTCGACAAAGGGATCCGGTAATTGGCAAATTCAATAAAACGGCTATACATTCCGATCTTCCCCTCGGGACTATCTTTGATTACAGCGTTTCGATCAGGAAACTCCAGCTGCAACTCGGCCGAAATATTATAAATAGCATAATGGTGATATAATTCTCTTTGGGTCAACACGGAGGTGACAGTATAAATCGAACTACCAAGCATTTCAAAGACAAATGCAAATACAAAAGGGCAAGAGAACCTAACCTGTAACTAAAAGCGCATTGTCGGACAAAAAACAAACAAACGGAAGAAGAATTAAGTGAGTAAGAGTAAAAAGATAGAGGAAAATGCAGTAAAAAACCAAAAAAGAAAAACAATGAATATAAAAGGGTATTTATACTAACCCACGAAGGAAAAACCCATAAACGATAAGATTGGGACACCTGTCCACACCTCTCATTGAACGGTGAAAATAAAGAAAGATGAACAGTTGCGATGATCTGCGCGCCTGACACAACGTCACATCAGTTAGAGAATCAAGTGGCTAAGAACAAGCCACGTCGCCCAGAGCTACCTACCAAGAAGCGTACGAGGGACGCATACGAGGCCGCTGACCACCAACAACTAAGCGGAATTTAGTCTAGTAACATCCTCCGCATGCACGAAAGACGCACTAGACTGGGGGGGGGGGGTGATGACGTATAATATCAATCAGGCCGTAAGCTCGGGCCATACAATAAGCAATAGGCCCAAGCCCAACACCCGAAAGGATCCAAAACGGCCAAGCACCAACCGCTCCACGAGAAGTATAACCTGCACACTGCCGCAAGGAGAATGAGCTCCGCAGCCCCACAAGGATCATAATCCATACACAGCGGCAAGGAGCATGACCTCCACGGCCTCGCGATTACATATCGCTACGCGACAAACAAGTCACCCGTGACTAAACAAAAAGAGTAAGAGGCAGAACATGGGACATCGGGAAAGAACGTCAACGTTCCTAATAAGGATAACAAACGGTAATAACGATAACCTAAGATGCTACTCTACAAAAGGGTGGCAGTACCACTGACGTTGACCTCACAGCAACAACCCTATTATCCACTGGGTAATAGGGCGAACCTCGCCCCGTGACCCATGCGTCCGACAACGACATTCGCCTATATAAGAAGTCATCTAAACACTTCTAACGGTATGACTTCCGCTATCATTACACACATACTACTTATAACCAATACGTACTCTCCACCCGAGCTTAATCGCGGAATTCCCCTCCTGCGGTAAGGTTAACGGTGCTATTTTTCTTAGCAGGAAATCCTCAATCATATTCACTTAGTACAACTATTACACCAAACAACGAGCTTATAGTCCTGTTGTAAGCACGCTACCCTCTTTTAACCATATCACACTAATTTTGTACTAACAACTATGATAACAAAACAAATTAAAACAAAATCAAATTTGAAACCAAAGTCAAATTAAAATAGTCAAAAGAGAACACCTCCCATTTTGTTGTACTCCATTCATCTCAATATTATTGTCTATTCTAAATTAATTGTCAACTATTAAAAATAGTTATGAAAGTTTAATTTAGATTACCATATTACTCTAACTTGAAAATAATAATTAATTAGTTAATAGTAAAATTGTCATTTTATAAAATGTAAAAAGGAAAAGGCAATAATAATTTAATTTTCTTAAATTGGGTATTTTTTATCGTGTCGCAATCATTTTGGAATAGAGAGAGTGGTTATTAACTTGAATGGGCTTTCTAAATTACAAAATTCAATCAACTCATCCTCAATCGATTGATTTGTTTTTTGGTTATCAAAACAAATATGTTGTGTATGTCATTTTGTTCTCATTACGTAAAAACTACTGTATAAAAGTACTCATGATACTTATTTACATTTGTTATATTTGCAAGGACATAATTTTGACCTTTGGATTATCTCACAAGCATTGCCAACATTTTACTTTTAAGTTTTAACAGGTAAGATGAATGCGAATATCTCAGTCACAACAAACATATAATTAAAGATGGCATAACCTAACCGAAGGCCCGCCAAGTTTCCTCTAAAATTATGAAAGAAATCCATATACTTTTCATGAAATTCACTGAAGAGCACCCTCAAAATATCAAGATCGATCGGTTGATGCTATATTACCCAACTCATAAAGCTTATAGCCGTCAAAGACCGCGACTACATAAATGACTTTTTTTTATAGCTTTTGTAGTCGTGGTCTTCGACGGCTATCAATTTTATGAGTTGGGCTATAGCATTATTTTGAGGGTGTTCGTTTTAGTGAATTGCGTTAAAGGTATAGGGGACTTGTTATATAAATTTAGAGGAAAACTTGGCGAACATTTAGTTTAGGTTATGCCATCTTTCATAATTATATTTTGGATATTATTTGAGAACGAGGTGGAGGAGGAGCATAGGGATAATCGCCCGGATGATATCCTAACCATGTCGGTTTTGGTGGATATCTTATGTATTAAGTGAGTGGATGCATAATGGTGGATCTGTTTCTCTTATAAGTCTGTTAAAATGAATCACATTTTTTTAGTTTCGTATATAAATACGTATAACAAAATCAAGTTGATAAAACTAAGAAGTTTTTGTCATCAAAGTTCTCAATGAAAGATATGGGAGAAGTAGACGTTATTCTTGGTATTAAGATAAAACGTGAAAATAAGGGGATTGTTATCACACAATCTCACTACATTGAGAAAATACTCAAGAAATTTAATCGTGAAGATTGTTCTCCGGTTAGTACTCCCATGGATCCGGTAAAAAAACTTAAGCCAAATACAGGTAAACCTGTGGATCAGCTCGAATATTCAAGAGCTATTGGATGCTTGATGTATGCTGTGACTAGCACTAGATCTGATATTGCTTATGAAGTTGGTAGATTGAGCATGTTTACTAGTAACCCTAGTAGACAACATTGGCAAGCAATAACAAGGGTATTCAAGTACTTAAAGGGTACTATGAATTATGGTTTATCATATATGGGATATCCTTTAGTGTTAGAAGGTTATTCGAATGCTAGCTGGATAAATCATGTTGAAGATTCATCTTCTACGAGTGGATGGGTGTTCTTGCTTGGGGGAGGTGCCATTTCATGGGCTTCCAAGAAGCAAACATGCATCACTGGTTCTACTATGGAATCTGAGTTTTTAGCATTGGCTGCTGCTGATAAAGAAGCAGAAAGGCTAAGAAACTTGATACATGAGATTCAAATATGGCCGAAACCAATAGCACCAATATCTATCCGATGTGATAGTGCTCCCACAATGGCTAAGGCTTATAGTCAGATATACAATGGGAAGTCTAGACACTTAGGTGTTAGGCATAGTATGATTAGAGAGTTAATCATGAATGGTGTGATTTCTATTGAGTTTGTTCGGTCGCAAAAGAATTTAGCAGACCACTTGACGAAGGGTCTCGCTAGGGACTTAGTGAATAAGTCAGTGATATGGATGGGATTAAAGTCCATATAAATCTACTATCTATGAGATACCCAATTACCTTCTAATACGACGTTAGAAGCTGAATTCAATGTGGAAAGTTCATAGCTAGAGATTGGAACACGTGTATTTATCTTCCTGAGGTATGTGTTCAAACCTGCAAGTGATGGTTAGGTTGAAGTTTACCTTCTTAATGATTCTTTTGAAAAAATTGCAAATGCAGGTGCAAGACTAAAAGAATCACCTATGTGAACATGAAGTTTTGCCACTTCAAGAAGCTTGGACTTGGCTTCCTGTATGTTCATTAATGGATTGGGACACATGGCTTGTAATAGTGTCAAGTAACGAACATTAGAGTGTTGTAGAAACTTATGTGTATAGTATCTTCAGGTATTCAAATTGGATTGACGGGTTCAATCGTTGCGACACCCCGATTTTCGAATATTTAGAATGTGTATTATACTAAGATGAAAATTCAATCGCAAGACATTTTCATTTATTCATTTGTTTGTTTCGTTGTGTTTGTTTTAACATAATTGCATTTATCTTTATATATGTTTTAGTAAATCAAGGATTACACTAAAATAAAGGGGATTTGTTGGTGATTTTAGTGTCATCGACGGCCATTTAGGTAATGATAATTTACTAGAGACTAATGAGATTTCATATTCGGCTTGGATACGAGTTAGGAAAGTGTGAAGTACACACTCGTTGAGCTAATATGTTTTCAACCATGACAAAATGCAAGGGTCAAGGGGCTGCACCCCCTTGGGGGGTCAAGGGGCAGCGCCCCTTGCGGGGTCAAGGGGCAGAGCCCCTTGCTTCCCAACCTGTGTTGAAAAAATAGTTGAGAAAGTTGGTTTTAACCAACTTTAACTGTTTATCTGTCAAATAGAATATGTTTTATAAAAAGATCCATTAGCCTCATTGAAACATATGAAAAACACATACAATTCCTTCTTTGTTCTTGCTTTGTAATCTCGTGCCTAGAATACAAAGTGTTCTCTTCTAGAATTATCCCGATAAGGATTTCGTGCAACCCAGACATCTATATGGTCGAAATACTTTATACGGAAAGTGAACTCAACACGATTCTAGTAAGATATCCAGGATCATCACAAACCCTACCAATCTATAACAATAATATCAAACAAATATGAGCATATAATTCAACTTCTTTTTAGTTTACAAGTGTAATTGAGCATCTTTGTTGTTATTACCTAGGGCCATTGTTCGTACCCGAGGAACTTCTAGATCAATGCACCTCAACGGATTCCTTCATGTTTTATTAACTCTTAGTAGGTTTTATCTTATCAAAATATATGTAAATCACATGTTCAAGCACACTTCAGCTTCTAATGCGCATTTTATTTGCTCCGGCGGGGATTATGTATTGTTGTTGTTGTCATCAAACTTGTATGTATGATTTGAATATATTACCCGCTCTAAAGTTGTAATATTGCGGTGCGAATTTATGGCGATAGTTGGCTCAAGAAGTATTAAGTTTCTACTTTGTACCGGTTATCACATAAATAATCTGCATTTGTAACTATGTAATTTTGACTCTTTTCTTTTTTACATGTTTGGCATAAAAATGATAGCCTTGTTACAGACTCAAAAAATGAAAAAATGATAGCCAATACTGAAATTATATATGGATGTAATCTGAATTATAAGTTGGTGTAAAGAAAAAATTCATATTAATTATTTATAAAGGCAAAAGGTTTTTGTATCTAGAGAAGCTTGTGCGGCATTTTTTTCTTTCTCGCACGGAACACCTCCCCAATGATGTGGCAAACACACGAGTTATTGCCCTTACATCGGCTTGACTATTACATACATGGGTACGTATATATGTAAAACTATTTTGATTCATTCTTGACTCTACTACTTGTATATATGTAAAAGTAATAAGACACATATAACTTCATATTATATACTTGACACCTATATATAAGAGAAGTAACAAATGAAATTGTAAGATAAAACTTTCTAGCCAAATCCTAAGTCTTTGTAATTTTACAAGACGCAAGCACAACACCATTTCATTTTATAGTATATGGAAGGAAATAATTTTGACTTTTGGATTATCTCACAGGGATTGTCAACATTCACTTTTAATGGGCAAGATGAATGCAAATATTTCAATCACAACAAACACAAAACATCCTCTTTTGATACCATATTTACCATACACACAATTTTTAACACAAGACCAACTACAGTGTCTTCAATTTTTCACCAACTCGATTATACTTACATTACATCTCTTACAATAAATTGCACAATAGCCCCATTACCTCAAAAATTTGCCAACATTTCACTTTCAATGGCCAAGATGAATACAAATGTTTCAATCTCTACAAACACAAATACATCCCCTTTTGATACCATATTTACCACATACAAAGTTTTAAGCACAAGACCAAACTAACATGTCTTCAATTTTTCACCTACCTGATTATACTTTCATTACATCTCTTGCAATAAATTGCACAACCCCGTTATCTCAAAAGGATTGAAAACATTTCACTTTCAATGGCCAAGATGAATACAAATGTTTCAATCGCTACAAACACAAACACATCCCCTTTTAATACCATGTTTACTATACACAAAGTTTCTAGCACAAGACCAACTACCATGTCTTCAATTTTTCACCTACCCGATTATACTTTAATTTTCTTGCAACAAATTGCACAACAACCACATTAGAAATGCACTTGCTCCTTTTTACAAAAGTTCATGCCAAATATATGTAGGCAAAACCTCTTCTTCTTCATAGTTAGAGTGTTTGAATTAGTCTTCCAACTCATGTATTTTGGCCAGTAAAGGAGGGTGTGGCGGGTGCCATGGCGATTATTATGTCATGCCTTCGTTATTGAAATAGGTGTTCTTGGAAAATTACGATAAAATCTTATTTCTTTGTTGTATTATGATCAACGTAAATAGTTAGCGACTCATGTTTAAACACAACATGCTGAATTTTGATGTTTACTTAAAAACTGGATATGTCTGATTTGGTTTTTATTGTTTGTATTTGGAAATTTTTTTGCTACTTTGAGTATTATAAAATAATTACATGAATTATTGATTATTTAAATTAGTTCTGATATTGATGGTTTAAACCATGTCTAAGCTTCATTGACATGTTCCAAAGATGTAAGAACACATTCTAATCCATTTTAAAATTCATGAAAACCATATGTCCTGTAATTCGTAAAAACAAGATTTTAAAAAGAATCTAAATTGAAAAAGGGTGTTTGGACAAAATGAGTCACAAAAGTTATATAGGGGCTATATGAACAAAATATGAAAAACAATACCTGCGATCTGTGGCCAACGCGATCACGATAACTACCAACGCCAGCACTACTACCATAAGAACCGGCGCCACCACGACCAAAACTGCCACCCGGATCAAAACAGCCAATACCGCCAGCAGGGGAACAAACGCCAGACCTACCGGCTGGGGCCACCTTTGTGTGGACATGTTTCCTGCACAAATTTGGTATCTGAATTTGTTAACTATATAAGCTAAATGTTTGTTTGGTATGACACGAATGGGATTTCAGATTATATATCATAATTCTTAGCATTTGAAATTAAACCTCAAGTTCCTCCAAAAACGACAAGTATCCAACAACTTTCAACACTAAGTATTAACGTAACTGAGCTAGCTTTAAACATCAAGTTCCTCTAAAACGGCATCAAACAAAACACGTGAGAAAGTGTCAATATGGCTAATGTTAGACTATTCCAACAAACGGAGTACGTATCGTATGTACTTTCCAGGAAAAGCTAGTCTAATATCTCATGCATCACTAATGAAACATCAATTTTCTAGAAGCAAAACCAATAACCATCAATGATATACATAGGTTCAAGAATAAGTAAAATTTTAGAGCTAGACCAAAATTAGATGTCACCCACAGTTTATGTCAAAAAGTATCATTTTTCATAGTATATGATTTGAATACGTCTTAATTCACTAAAAACAAAACTTAATACCAAATAGCACTATCACAATCCAGATTCAAAAAATCACATTCATACTTAAAGTAGCGAATTCTTTTCCAAATTACAAACAATAAAAACCAAATCAGAACATATTCAATTTTTAAGTAAACATCAAAATTCCGCATGTTGTGTTTAAACATGAGTCGCTAACTATTTATGTTGAAAATAATATAAAAAAGAAATAAGATTTTACCGTAATTTTCCAAGAACACCTATTTCAATAACGAAGGCATGGAAAAATAATCGCCATGGCACACGTCACACCCTCCTTTCCTGGCCAAAATTCATGAGTTGGAAGACTACTTCAAACACTCCAACTATGAAGAAGAAGAGTTTTTGCCTAGATATATTTGGCATGAACTTTTGTAAAAAGGAGCAACTGCATTTCTAATGTGATTGTTGTGCAATTTATTGCAAGAGATTGTTTTCCTAATGCACTAATTGCATATAGAGTATTGTTGACCATCCCTGTCACAGTGGCATCCGCATAAAGAAGTTTCTCAAAACTGAAATTGCTAAAGTCCTACTTAAGGTCATCAATGTCACATGAGAGACTTAATGGATTCTCATTGATAGCTATTGAGAATGATTTGTTAAGAAATGTTGATTATAAGGAGATGGTGAAGAACTTTGCTTCGAGAAATGCTAGAAAAATTGCTCGCTTCATACAATAAAATGGTCTTTGTAATAGTATTTCTTGATATTTAAATTTTTTTTTAGCGTCGATTAGTATATTAAGATATCTGTAGCTTTATTTTAGCATCGATAATGGTTCTTTTAATCGCATAATTTTTTTAAGAGGGCCTTTTCTTAGTTATTGCCCAGGGCACTCAAATCCCCGGGACGACCCTGCAAATCCATCAGGCCCGAGATTTTCCCAAAGCTTTTCAAGTTCATCTTTTAGTTTTGTCCGACAAGCAAACTGGATTGCAAAATTCCTAAGTTTGGCAATTCTGACATATAAAAAGTAATAAATATAAGAAAATAAAAAAGGGTGTAATCATAAAACTGAAAGTTATTCACCATGAAAAGAAACATAACAATGTCATGAAAATATCTAATTAAATAAGAACGTAATACCTTGAAATATCCTTGAAATAACCGTTCAACATTTATGAATTACTCAACAAGAAAAAAGATAACAACAATGGCGATCTCAACTCTGATGATAACTTGAAATATCCTCTTGGATTTACTCCCGCAACTGATGTAGATGTTCAAGATAATACCTCAAATAAGCCAGATGTGAAAGGTGATAACTATGTTCATAATATTCGAGAAGAAAAAGTTGAATCAACCGAGAAGAAGAACTCCCCTTCCAATAGTTAGAAGAATGATACGAATCGATCTGTATGCTCAGGCCATTTTAAAAAATGTGAGATACCAAAGGTCTGGAGGTTCAATTTTACAACTCATGGATGAATAGAGTAAAGTGGGACAAACCATGGGTTATAATATGGAGGGTTGTAAGAAAAACGTTGGTGACATCATTGATTCCCAAGGAGTAAACGTTAATCGATAAATTTTATGTCGTTGAACATTCAATGCCTCGCCCAGAAGGATAAAAAAGACTGGGTTCGGGAGTTATGTGGTAAAAATAAGGTGAAATTTTTGTCGTTACAAGAAACTAAAATGAAGGATATTGAGCTTTTTAATATCAAATTGTGTTGGGGTAACTTTGGATTTGAATATGAGTATAGTCCTTCTGTTGGTAATTCGGGTGGAATTCTTTGTATTTAGGATCCAAGTACGTTTCGCAAGATCAATTCCACGATTTTAGATTATTTTGTTATGATTCAAGGTGAATGGGTGCTTAGAAGATTATTATTATTTCCGTTTACGCTCCACAAGAGTTATGTGAAAAGAAGATGTTGTGGGACTACCTGATTTTAGTTCTTAATAACTGGAATGGTGAAATAGTCATAATGGGTTACTTCAACGAATTTCGTACGCAAGAAGAGAGACACAGATCTATATTTAATGCTCAAGGCGCTAATGCTTTTAATCGGTTCATTTCAACTGCTGGATTGGAGGAGGTTCCTTTAGATGGGTGCAAATTCACATGGTGCTACAAATCAGCCTCGAGGATGAGCAAACTCGATCGATTCCTTATTTTCGAAAGTTTAAAGAATTCGTGTCCTAACATTTCAGCAATTACATTGGATCATTACTTATCCGATCATAGGCCCATATTAATGCGTGAGTCTCACTTCGATTATGGACCTACGTCGTTTTGTTTTTTCCATTACTGGTTTGAATTGGCAGGTTTTGATAGCTTTGTGGAACAAACATGGAACGGTGCTCAAGTAACTCATATGAATACTACGTCAAAGTTAATGAAAAAGTTGAAGTACCTCAAAGAGAAGATTCGCATGAGGATTAAAGACAATAAAGACAACTTGAAAATCTATAAGCAAGGTTTAAAAGATGATCTTGCCAAAATCGACTTGTTGTTAGATAATGGGGAGGGCAACTCGGATATTATCTCTAAACGCATGGATGTCCTTAAATCTTTACAAGATTTAGACAAGTTAGACTCGATGGAGATGGCGCAAAAAACCAAGATAAAATGGGCGATCGAAGGAGATCAAAATTTGAAGTACTATCACGGGGTCCTAAATAAAAAATAAACCAACACTACAACATTTACCACTATCCCCATCGACATTTCCACGCCTTCCCGGGCGACATGTCACTGGGGATACTCATCCCGGGCGACATGTCGCCCGGGATAATTTGAAGGGAAAAGCTCGCCAGGGATTCTTTCCCGGACGACTTTCCCGAGCGACTTGGTGGGACCCAAACGTTTTCAGCCAAACTAATATGTGCCACGGTGGATACATATCCCGGGCGACATGTCGCTCGGGAAAATGGTGTTATAAAATAATGATTAGTATTGATGAATGCTTTTTAATTATAATAGCGTTTTCCCGGGCTACATGTCGCCCGGGAAAAAAGAAACTAAAAATTATTTCGTCACTATCTCGGGCGACATGTCGCCCGGGAAAAGAAAAAATAAAATAATTTCTCACTTATCCCGGGCGACATGTCGCCCGGGATTAATTATAATTTTTTTTTAGTTTCAACCTTCCCGGGCGACATGTCGCCCGGGATATGTCTGCAAAAATTTTTTGCAGCCTGCACAGCAGCTATTTTCCATATTTTTTTCCGGAAAAAATCTACCAAACATCAAACCTGTATAAACCAATATAGACTCTATCCAAATACATCACAAGTTGTACCAAAACACAATACAATATAACGGATCAACGAATTTGATCTAATAAAGCTAAATCGTCCAAAATCCTAATAAACACAATATAGTCTACAAAACGGGGCTTACTATTCACAAAGCTTGAATTATCCGCAAGTTACAAATCAATATTCAACTAGATAGGGAAACAAATGTTTACATAATTATCCGCAAGTTATAATGTTTATTACCATCTCATCTCGAAGGCGAGCAAGTGATCGGGATCCCTGTCGGCAAACGACTGTGCTCTTTGCTCGGTTTTGGCGATTTTGAGCGGCTTGGGCTTGGTTCCTGGGATCATTCCAAAATGCAATCCGGGCATCCCAATTTGTTGGGGTAATGCTCTCGGGACGTCCGTGTCTGATCGTCTCCACATCATAAGTCCCGGTCTCGGGGTTTATAACCCAATGCGCTGCCTTGAGAGAAGCCTTGTTGGTATTGTACAGCTTTTGGAGATGTTGCTGGATGCCCGCATTAATATCTGCCCAGCGCTGGGATTGCATATGAGGTGTCAAGTCAAACTGGGTCTGCAATCATATACAACAAAACAAAGACAGAGTTAGAAATGTAATTTATAAATTTATTTAAATTTGTTTATTTATTTATATAATATAAATAAATAAACGAATTTAGATAAATATACACAATTAAATAAATGAACACGATAATGAAATAAACATAAAAGGATAATGAAATAACTTACCCCAATCCTTGCCATGACCCCCGCCTTCTGCTCCGGCGGTACTTGGCGCCAGGAAGGGTGGTGCAAAGGTAGTTAGCCCAATGAGCCGCATGCTTACCGAGAGGCATCAGGGTCTCTCTGTCTCCAAACTCAAACCGGATTGGGACGAGGCCACTTTTACCTTCGGCTTTCGACTCGGCTCGTTCTCGTCCCTCGGCTCGTTCTCAGCTCTCGGCTCGTTCTCGGCTACTGTCCACTGTTTAAAAAAAAATAACACAATTAATAATTAACAACTTATACTTATACTTAAAAAAAATTAACACAATTTATAACTAACACAATTTATACTTAAACAAAATTAAAAAAAAAACATACGGTGTGTTTAAAGAAAATCAAACACCACCAACAATTAGAGGGTTAGAAAAGAAGTAGAAGAATTATCATTTA
>BQNB010067738.1:0-29790 GCA_026074375.1 Tanacetum coccineum | reverse complement strand
ATACTTCTACCCTTCTGGGTCGGGGCGTTACATGTAATACCCGAAATTTATTATATGAAAGTGGTGTTTTATAAAATTTTAGGGCTAGATAATAGTTTCAACTAATGTATAAGGGTCAGTTTTATATTAGTATAAAGTGAATGGGTTGATTTTGTTATATGCTTTAAAATTTAAAAAAGGGACGTGGAAAGAACTAGTGAATCGGATGTGAATATTTTGATTTTCATATCAATTGGGCCTTTCTTGTAGTTATCTGATAACTCACCCTTAAATACAACGTAAGCCCCAAGACCCTATTCAACGTATATGATAAAAAGATATCGTAAAAAAAACCCTAACGTCAAGAGTGACGGCAACAAAAGATCTGTGGCGTTTTTCTTGATTCGGGTTTAGAATATGGTAGCCAAGTAAGATAAGCTACTTTAAGAATCAAGAGATTAGTTGGGATCGACTAAGAGTAGACGCTTCCGCTGATATAAGGTAACTGAGAGAGTTTAACGCTCCGAAAAGGCGGCGTGTTACAGATGGTATCAGGGGACATCCGATAAAATTGGAACGATACAGAGAAGATTAGCATGGCTCCTGCGTAAGGATGACACGTACAAATCAAGAAACGGTCCAAATTTTTGTTGTGACACCCTAGGCAAATCCCACATCGATTGTGGCCTGGAGAGATGCTGGGTTCATAAGATAACATTCGCCTTATAATGACATAACACGTTTTGTGGTCTATAGTGAATAAGGTTCCTAGGAACAGGCAATTAAGCGTGCTCATATGAAAGTAGTACTGGCTTGGGTGACCTACCGGGAAGTCTTCACATGAGGACCACAAAGCAAAGTTGTGAGTTTGCGGGCAAAGCGGACAATATTGTGGTCTGCATAAGGCGGGGTGTTACATGTGGTATCAGAGCCACTCCTGAGCCGTTCAGGATGGTGGGGCAAAACCTCATCGAAGATGATGAGTCCCTAAGGGGGGTGATTGTGACACCCTAGGCAAATCCCACATCGGTTGTGGCCTGGAGAGATGCTGGGTTCATAAGATAACATTCGCCTTATAATGACACAACGCGTTTTGTGGTCTACTGCGAGTGAGGTTTCTAGGAACTGGCAGTTAAGCGTGCTCATGTGAAAGTAGTACTGGCTTGGGTGACCTGCCGGGAAGTCTTCACATGAGGGCCATAAAGCAAATCCGTGAGCCTGCGGGCAAAGCGGACAATATTGTGGTCTGCGTAAGGCGGGATGTTACATAGATCCTCAATGATCTAGGCATGATCACTAAAATACAAGACTTTTCTTACAACCAAATTGAATAAAGTTGGTTGATATGAATCAAGCCCTAACCTAAGCTAGAGACTCGATTCCAATAGAAATGGTATAAGAAATAAGACCCTCGACTACTAACACACAAGTGTAGATTAAGTACTTGTGTATCTCTCTTGCAGAGATGTATTCTTCAATAGATGATAGAAGAGAAGATTAAGAACACAAGAGGTGTTACACTTAGAGGATAAGAGAAGAGAAAATTAAGGAAGAAAGAATGGTAAGAGGCGAGGAATATAATAACCAAAAAAGGGTATTTATAGGCCAAAACATGGAAGTGACAAAATCCTCACAGCCAGTGGCACGCTGACCCACGCGTCAAATCAGCACGCCAGATCCCTTGTCTGATTTTTCCAGTTTTTAGCGTTTTAATTACCCTCTCTTGCTAAACCCCCAATTGTACTTCACACTTTAACCGTTCCTCTATTTTTACACTCAAGGTCAGCCAACTCAAATAGCCATTTGATAAAAACATTTGTGAAGTAATTTAGAAGAAGAATTGGGAGTGTTTGTCCAATAGCAAAGAGATAGAAAAGAAGTATTGGACAAAGGGTATGTTTGGGTATTCCTCACATGTAAATGGTTTAGTTAGAAACTATGGTTCGGTTGATGAGTTGGCATAGTTAGGATAGAAAGGAATATGCCAAAGAAATATTCTCTCCTCGGTGACCAAGTGTGGATATGGGTTGCTGAGTTGGCATAGTTAGGATAGAAAGGAATATGCCAAAGAAATATTCTCTCCTCGGTGACCAAGTGTGGATATGGGTTGATGAGTTGGCATAGTTAGGATAGAAATGAATATGCCACTAGAAATATTCTCTCCTTTGTTATATGTATATGCCTGAAACGTTTATTAAACCAGTTAAACACTTGTTAAAAATAAAATCTAAATTTTCTCCACGTAACGATAAATGATTATTGTTTAGTCGCTTTGACTGCTTGAGGGCAAGTAATAGCTAAGTGTGGAGGGATCTAATAATGCATTAATTATACATGTTTTAGGCGGCGTTATTGTATATATTATTATCATTTCTCGTGAACTTTCTATACTTAAAAGTATGAAATATGTACAGGTTCACTTGAAGATAGTCCAAGCTCAAAAGTGCTCAAAGTACAAGTGTTTACGTCTTATGGAAGTCAAGTTAGAAGATTATAAAGAATAAAGACCAAAAAGAAGACCAAGTACGGCGCACTTTTCCTTAAGTACGCCCCACTTTAGCCTGGAGTTAATGAAAGCAGTAAATACCTGAAGTACGGCGCACTTTTATATTTGTACGCCGCACTTCTACTAAGCATTAATGATTTCTAACCGTCAATAGGCAAAGTACGCCGCACTTTTTATAAAGTGCGCCGCACTTCACCCTTCGACCAACCTATAAATAGAGATGAACTTCACCCCATTTCACACACATTTCTAACAAATCATCTCCAACTATTCTCTATCCTTCCTTGGTGTTTTAAGCACGAAATTTCAGCAAGAATAACATCAAGAATACGGGTTTCATAAGTATTAGTATAATACGGGTTTAAATAAGATTCGATACTTGTAAACGGGTTATCTTGTGATCTTTTGTTGGGAAATACAAGTCAGAAGGTCAAAGTACTGCTAAGTTGAAGGTCAAAGTACTGCCTGCTCAGTATGAAAAAGTAGTTTTTATAATAGCTAAATGGTTGTTATAAATTAATTAAAGGTGAAGTTATTTATTGTATTAAATTATTATTATATTGTGCAATGCATGTTGATGAATTGCTTTAGTAGTAAGAATCATGTTGACATATCTAACTTAGTTATAGATATAGTTAATTTACAAAACCAACCCACCACCCCGCCACTCCTCCCTGAGAAAGAATTTGCAGATATTCTGTATGAACATCCCTAGCGAAGATTTACGTGCGAGTGCGCTTAATGATGGTCATTTAAGTTTGAGATAAGTGGGGGAGTGCGAGCTGCAATGATCTAATTTTTCATCTATGGCGTACCCCTTCTGTAGTCGTGGGGGAGTTGGAAGATAATCTACCCTTGGGCCACCTGAGTAGGGTGAGCTACAGGAAAAAAGATATGGCATTTAGAGTTATCCTACTACTAAATAAGGACAAAATAATCTCTATCTAAATCAGATGTTATTGTCTACTCTACTATATAACGATTATTGGAAACTTTCTATCTTTATCAAGGAGGGGGAAGAGTATTACTAGGGGATGAGGAAAGTGCGTCGTGTTCTAGTGTCAGGAGTGGGACTAATTCCTCTAAGTGATGTATATTTACCTTTCTAAGTCAAATAGAGTATGACTTGGGAGGGAGCGGGGCAAGGTGCTGTAACAAAATTTACAAATAAAGGAGTTCTTGTTCGGCTAGAAGGAATTAATAATAAAGCGATTCAAAATACCGGGTTCGTTTTTTATGGTTTTAGTCAATAACAACTAGTAGCAATTGGATTGATAAAGGGATTCAAGAAAACAAAAAAGGAAGTGTCAAGAAAGAGAAGATAGTCATGTTCGCAATTTGTGGATAATTTTCAAGACATAGTATCTTTAAAATAAGTTAAAAGTGAGATATAATTAAAATTATTTTGAAAAGTTACTTCTTAATTTGTATGGAAAAAATAACTGAACATTAACAATGTTAATACTATTAATTTAAGATAAATATCTCTTCTCACAAAATAACACAGGTTATAGCAGCTATAATAATACCCAATTAACGTGTATACGAAGCGCAGAACAATATATTGTGAGCTTAGTTTGATCTATAATAGAGCGGTTTGAGATGATTAGGGATGAGCGATGGAGTATGAAAAGCGTGGTATAAGACACTTAGAAGCACACAGCTCCAAGTTAGCGCAAGTTGCGATATCGTCGGGGTCGTAGGTGGATGCATTAACGAGAGAGTTTGAGAATGTGTCATATGAGCAGAGGTTGTTGAGCATTTATGAGTTAGTCGGGTGTACTTGCTCTACTCTCTGACAGAGTTTGGGTATATTGTCTCGGACGCAGCTAACTCGGGGCACTTCTTATGTGACTCACACTCAATCCGAGATACACACACTACGTCAACAGTTTAGACATCTGCTAAGCTAACGACAATTCCTTATTTCATAAACACATGCGTTATACAGTAAAGACCAATCTATATATTTAGCACATTAAGACAAACTCATTCTAGTATGGCCGAGTATTATACTGCAGTCTGATGAACAGGATCTGTAACTGTCTGGCTTTCGTTAGTATCTGTCTGATATAGTTTCAGTTCTTTATAATATATGAGTATTATTTAGCTGAGGGCGTAGTGACTTTGCGGTGTCCTGCACAACACGACATAGTAGCCTCTAGCGTGCAAGAGGATACGAGGTCCAGTGCTAAGATTGTTGATGTGAGCAATAATGTGAATGACACGGTGATATGAGGTGATCTATTACAGACTATGCGACGATAGAGATGGATAGAGGGGTGTTATAGGACGATAGGAGAGCGGGCGGTTTAGGGGTAGGGGAGTGTAGCGTTGAATGGTGGAAGGGTTGAGGGGTTGCAGTTACAAAGGGTACAAGGAGGTGTTGGAGTCAATACATCACAAGAGGTATGGACTCTCCTTGTAAGGTGCTGGAGTGATGGTAAATATTTGGTGGTAGTCATGGTGATTAAGTGTGGTGTGATCATGAGAGCTGAGAGGTTTATTTAGTTTTATACATGCGTTGTTTGAACCCTAACATCAATCCGGGTATTTTGGATGCCATTTACCTACCAAACCGTAATGCGATCAATCCTCAAAACCAGTGGAGCCAATGTTGAGATATTTGAGTCCATCTACAACTTTATAGTTTTAACATATTCAGTGAAACGTATAGCAACAAGTCTAAAGATAACAGACATTTGTTACTACATGGGTTGCAGAAAGAGGGATGGCGCGACCGTGTGTCAGATATGCCGGTGCTATAACCTAAGTTCATCTACTGGACGAGTACATGGTAGAGAGTGTTGCAGAATAGCTACGTTCAGAAAAGGAATCACGAATATCATGAGGTACACCACGAGAAGAGTGTTGGTTGAGTTCGGAGCGAGACTCGCATTGCCTATCTTAGAGGGTAGAGATTGGTTGTGTGGCGCCAGGCATCTAGGAGGAGTTGGAGTGATGTGAATCGTTAGTCGCATGGGCATGTATTACTACGAAGAGAAGCGACTACATAATTTGCTTAAGGTACATTATAGTGTGAGAGGTATACTGCTGTTAGTAGCATCTTTGTGTGTGCTGTAGGTGTGTTAGTAATAGTGAGTGAGATAATATATGATTTAGTTTATCTATGATGAGGAGTAGTTTAGAAGGAGTAGACGAGTAGAGTAATTTAGTTATATGGTATGTGATGGTGTCTAGGTGATTATGTTTAATAACCGAGATAGCATGAATGGTGTACGGGAGAGAAAAACGAGGTGGTGATATAGGAGGAAAATGACCTAGGTTTGTTTATTGGGCATCCGACGAATTTGACTGTTAGCTAGGGTGCGAGAGATGATGGGAGTTACATGGTATGTACTTGATGAAATGTAATTGTCAAATTTTGCGATTTGGTTAAGACTTGTACACTATGCGTGAAGGCGTACACATTCATTTTATATGATAACCATTACATATAATTATTTTGATAAAACGTTAACGTTTAATCTTGTTTTGATAGAACTTTTAAAAAGTATGTTAATGGATATATGTAATTGGTAAAAATGATATTAAATATAGACTTAACAATTAGATGTTTAAGTCTATGATATAAAAATAGAATAAAAGTGCATTGGTAGAGGTTGCGTGAACTCGTTTAACTTTAGAGATACAAGTACGTTCCCATAATGAGTATAACCAAAAAATTTCCCCTGTAAAAAGGTAGTATAAATAATAATATATGATATTACATTGATTAAAATTACGGGTTTTGTTGATGTCCACCAAAACCTTAAAGAAATCTCGTCCCGAGATTTATGAATGATGAAGTAGATTTTGTGAACAATTTACAAATCGCCAGAAGGTCTAGAGACCTTATTTGTATTATGGTAAATATGATCAATGAATAAATGATCGAAAAAGAATTATTTTATAGAACTGATGAAAGAGAATTGTTTGTGACGAATCCATACACATGAAGTTCTATCATTTATAAGTTGTTCAATTTACAACATAGAGCTCCCTATCCTTGTAACTTTGCTAATTTATAAGTTTATAGTTCGATGGTTAGATAATTTCCTTATTCAAATGAGAGAGCTCCTAAATTCATTTTCAATAAGAGAATTAGAAATCAGACAGAGCTTCGAGCGAGTCAAACAATTCATATCGCGCTCACAGTTACGAGTTGAGAGGTACAGTCGCTCATCATGTAGGACACGTCTCGCATGCAGAGTACTTATTATGATCCAAACAACAGCATGAGGAAATGAATAATAAGACATTACAGTTGCAATGGTACGGATCCAGACTCAATCGCGCACTAGATAGAGATCTTCTGTTATACAATAGGACGCGGAGCCTTTCTGACGTAATGTCCAAAAGGAGACGAGTCTCGATGATCGGTGTGTTATTGCTATTGGTTATAGCGGAGAGTGAGATGATGAGAGAGAAAGACATCGTATTACCGAGGCGCTCTCAGCAGAGAGATATCCTAGTAGTGGTAGTGCAGCACACGATTCATGAATCCATGAATACAGCAGTGCGTTAGTTAACCCAAAAGGTCATCACTTGAAATTTATAGTGTTCGTACTTTTTCGGAAAGCAGTCCTTGGATATCTTTCCATTCCTTACTCTCAGGTTGATGCGAATTTGAATCTTAAGTCGATTTTCGAGTAATCACTCGATCCGGTTGAAGTTGGTTGAATATTTCATCGATCCTGTGTAATGGAAATGATTCTTTTACAGTAAGTTTATTCAACTCTCGTAATCGATACACATTCTGAAAGTCTCTCTTTCTTTCTTAACAAATAAACAGGAGCTCCCCAAGGCGAGTACTTGGGGATAAAACCTCGGCTTATAACTCTGAAGGGGTTTGATAGTTTCATGTATTTCTTAAGAAGATAAACTTTAAGGAGTGCTTCGCTACAGTGTCGTTCCTGCGGAATTAAATTGATGTGAAAATTTTACTTGGCGAACTGGGGAAGCAGGTAATTTTTAGGAAAAAGTTCTGAAAAATTTCTGACTACTGGTATTCTTCTAGGCGTTTTTTCCGTATTACTTGCTATGAAAACTTGACAAGCTTGATAAATACATTCGTTTTTATACAGGATATAGGGTTTAGTCGAGGTACTTTGATGCCTCAGAAAATCAAAGTTTTCATCGTTGATTGGATTAGAACTTGTCTCGTCACAGATATTCCTACGTATGTAATCCTTGGATAAATAATCCATTACGATGACAACGTCGAAACTATCCTAGTTTAATCGGACATAAGATCGAAAGGTTGGTTTAACAAGGTCAGAGTTGCACCTTGAATAACGGTATTATGAAATAGCGAGGTATAACAGGATTATAATTGTATTATATCATGAACAACTTGCCTTCATACTTTACATAGTTAAAATTTGACAAGTGTTGTTATTTATACCACACATCCCGTGGTTAGGTTCTAACAAAAACTATAACTAGAATCTAATCTAGTAGTTCGAGGGTCCTTTGTTTCTGAAGTTCCTGGTCTAATGGCCCACTTTGTTACAAGTCTGACATCTGACAGTACAAGCTCCTGTGTGATGTAGAGTGCATCTCTTACATAAAGGATGGGGTCTAACATACCCACGGTTTTCAGTTGGGGTAGCAGCATAGGCCCTGAATGTTTCCTGCCTTCTATTTTATTGTTGGTGGTGATCATTGTTGTGGTTGTCATTGTTGTTGTTACGGTCGTTGTTGTTGAAGGTTCTTCTATCATCAAGCTTTAATTTGTGATCATTGGTTCCCTGCACAAAATTATGCCTTGTTACTTGATCCATTAACCTCTGGGTTATGTTAATGGCTTCCTCCAAAGTTTAAGGCTTTGAAGCGGTAACATTTCCTTCAATATTTCTGGGTAATCCTCCGATGAAAGCTTCTATGAGTTTCTCGGTGTTTGGCACCATGTTTGGGCATAAGACTGCTAATTCCTGGAATCTTTTAATGTAAGTTTTAAGATCATCTCCTTTTACAGTCAGATTGTAAAATTCATCTTCCATTTTCCTGACTTCAGTTCGAGGACAATACTTATTTGTTAAGAGCCTTTTCAATTCAGTCCAAGTGATCTTATTGGCTTGTTCTATTCCAATAGGTTAGGCGTACGCATTCCACTAGGAAAAGGCATCATCAGTCAGGGTACCAGTAGCAAATGTCACTTTGTTTTCCTCGGCACATTTGCTACAAGAAAATACTGATTCGGTCCATTTAAACCAGCGAATGAGGCCAACTGCTCCTTCCGTACCATTGAAGTAGAAAGGTTGACAGCTTATGAACTCTTTATAGTTTCCCGTTTTTGTTACAGGAGTTCTAGTAGGTCTGGTGTTCCTGTTGGGATTACTAGCACTTGCCATTGTTACAGCTTGTGCTTCCAGAGCCGCGGCAACACTGTCAGCAACTAGTTTCTTAATGGCAGCCTGAGTCATAGTTGGTGTTACAGATGTTGATGTCCTTTTGGAAGCCATTCTAACAACATTTACAAGACAACACAAAATAAGAATGATATCACAAGTCATTGTTAAAATTTTCATACATAGTGGTATTGAAATCATTTGACATATCATTGTATGGATTCTTATTTTGATACAAGTTCTAACAAAGTAATACACATCCTTTGATATTACATTACAGGATATAACGGAAAATTTTTGGAATTTAAGATTTCCATAAATGAACATTCAAACAAGCATCTGACTTATTAGATTCCTCGGGGACTGGTTCACTTCCCAGTGGTCGTGGTATGATCTATAATGAGTTATCTAACTTTGCAAAGATAGACTCATCAAAGGGATAATCTGGTGGTGGTGTAGTTGACCTAACCAGTGATGAAGATCCTACTGATGAAGATGGATATATTGGAATGGGTGATTCAACAGGAGTCTTAGTGTCTTTAGGTGGCGGAATCTATTCGGGAGGAAAGAAATCTCAGGAATCAAACATTGGTGATAGTGGTAATACTGGAGATGGAGGCAAAACAGGCGGTGGATCAATAGGAGCTTGTGGTGGGATAGGTGGTTCATTAGCAGTAGCATTATATGCTTGCATATATGGATCATCTTAAAAAGGTGAGATGGCTAGCGAGGTCAAAAGATACTTAGATAAATTATCTAAAGGATCATGAGAGATGTTTCCCGGTGAGACTGGGAAATAGTCTAGTGAAGTCGGAGTATAGTCTTGAAAGTTAGAGGAAAAAGCATCCTCAATATCGAAAGTAGGATGGTTGGGAGAAGACATCACTCTGTTAATAACCCAACGGTAAATAACATAAGTTATTTATATAATAGTATAAAAGTTATGTATCTTTACATATTATTTGGGAGATGTAGTGGCACGGAGGACTTTCTTGGATGGAAAAAGAAAAGTAGTTATAGTTAAGGTTTCAACCTTGTTCTCTATAACCGTGGCTCTTGATACCAATCTGTAACACCCTCATTTTGACAAATATAGCAGTGGAAGCTAATCTGGGGTATTACTTCATAGTACAACAGACATAATCATAGAAAATGAATCGAAAAGAGACGTTTTTGGAAAATTTAGTTATCATTCGTTTATTCATCAGAGTTTTTATAAACGGAGGTCCCAAATTCTACATGTAAACATAATGTTTGAATGATAACAGTTTAGCCATCTTCAAGTTCGTGTCACTCCGTGCCATAAGATGCTCAGAGATAAACATGCTAAAAAGGTCAACACAAAGGTTGAGTGAAATTCATAGGTTTATAGTAAACAGTTTGAATACAAGTCATTATAAATAATGGGTTACGTTGTTATACACCCATAAGTGTAATAATTGCAATGATTACAATATTATAGAAAATAGTATTATTGCCCTAAGCTCATGATATCAATAAGTTAATATGGAAATCACCGTAGTGACATTGGTTGAGGAACAAATGTCCCCGTGGAAAGGTAACTTACCAAGGTTACCCATTAAGTCAAATATAATGCGTTTGGCTACCCCATGAACGGGTATACCAACGGGAGTTGTCACCCCCAATAGATCTATCCATAATATTTGCGTTTACTCGCAAGTAATTAATGATTCATGATATGAAAATAGTGGCACTGGAAGGTACTTAGGCAATAATATATCTGGATAGCATACAGTTAAAAAAACACTTTCATTCATGGTTTAAGCATGTATCCCCCTCGCGGGTTTATAAAGTATTCAAAAGATTTAAAAGCGAGGCTACGAACTCACAAAGTCTTTAAAAAGTAATCACATTGTTATAAAATAAATGAGTATGTAAAAGAGTTTGTAAACAAGTATGTAAGAGAGTTTAATTTACGAGCATGTATCCCCCTCGCGGGTTTATGAAACATTAGAAGATTTAAAATGCGAGGCTATGAACTCACCTTAACAGGGGAAATCTGATTGATGGCAAAAGTATATCAAGTGAAAGTAACAGCTACGTCACGCAACCTGGGGTAATATGTCAAGTCTTAGTTTGATTGTTTATGTTTCACAACTTTACAGAGTTTAACATTTATATTTGATTTATTTAATTTATGGAAATATTGTATCACTGTTCGGGCCATCATAATTCAGAGGTCATGTAGTAAACGTTTGAGGAGCCAGGACACTTTAAATCATAAATCCAGCAAACTCGTCAAAACGTATACCCAAATGAAACTCCTCACATGAAGCTCCCTAGTAACGTGATACGATAAAATTTTAAGTTTCTTCAAAAGTTAGTCGATGATAAATTACGTTAAATATATAACGTAATTGTTTTATAATGCGTCGATCGTTGATTAATAATGATAATTGTGTCGGGTTTTAATAAAATCGAGTTTTATAATATTAATATATATTTTTATAATTTATATAAAAATATTATATTTTATATTTTTAAGTTTGCAAAAATGGCAATATATACCCTTGGTTTATAAACTTTTACAAGTTTAGTCCTTTATATATAAAGTATATATAATTTAAACCTTTAACTTTAGAACTTGGCAAAATAGGTCCTTATAGTTATAACTTTAGAATAATGACATTTTCAGCCCCTCTAGTTATAAATTTCAGAAAGTTACGATATATACCCCTATGCATGAAAACATTTGCAAATCAAGTCCAAAAAGCCATGCAAGCTTATTTTAGGGTTCCAAATGATATTTGCAGGTTATAGCTTATTAGAATAAGCTAAAATAAGATGTTCTAACATAACAAAAGTTTAGAAAAAGGATTCGTTAGCTAGAAAATCAAAACGGGTCATTTTATGGTTTTAGTAAAAAACACATGGGTTGAGGGACTCAAGCTTCAAACAAGAGTTTAATATTGATCTTAAGAGTAATTATGGAACATTCTAAAATAGATTATGAAGCGGATTGAACAAGAGTTTTGAGCTTACTTTAGCTAAAATGGGACGAATGAGGTTATTTTTTGGTTCGTGACGCCTAAAAACGGACTTCAAGGGCTTCCTTCTCTTAATTCTTGGCTTCTATTCTGATCTTAGGGCTTCTCTTGATCTTATACTACTGCCAGGGAATGGCTAGAACTCTATTTGAGTATGTGTGTTTGAGTTTGAAGGATGAAATGAAAGGGTGTGTATGTTTCGGCTTATATAGGGGTGAAACCAACTTGGTGCCCAAGTTTTCTTGGTGGTTAAGGGTCAAGGCTGTAGGGAGATGACTAAGGGATGGTAGGTGATGAGTATGGAGAGCTAGGAGTGTAGCTTTGAATGGTGGAAGGATGTGGAGGTGGTTCGGTTTACAAAGGGGTGACAAGGAGGTTTTTGGAGTGCAAGTAGCTTACAAGAGGCGATGGAGGTGCTTGTAAGGTGCTGGAGTGATGGTGATAGTGTGGTGAGGTCATGGTGATGAAGGTGGTGGTGAGTCATAGAAGAGCTTGAGGTTTTTATTTAGTTTATACATGGCTGTTTTTGGACAGCCAACATCAGTCCTGGTAATTTGGTTGCCATTTACAAATTGTAATTCTGATCAACCTCAAACCAATGAGCATGGTTAGATATTTGAGTCCTCTATAACTTTTAGTTTTACATATTCAGGGGTTACTATACAAAAATCTAGAGATAACAGTCATTTACTACATGTGTGCAGAATTTACGCACCTTTGCCATTTCAGCTATAACTAATTCATCCGATGCCAATCAGCAAAATGATCATAAGACATAGGGATACAACCTAGTGTTTTTACTTAATACCCATAACCTACTGATTTTGCCCAGATCTTATGTTTTATTAACAGATCAGATTCTGAAAACTATGAACTAGTTTAAGGTGTAATGGGTTTGCTATGGTTTTATGATTTTGGTTTAGGGTTAGATGAATTAGGGTTTTAGGATTAGGGTTTAGAATGATTTAGGGATTAGGTCTAGGGTTTAGGAGTTGTGCATTGGGTCTTTGCACCTTATGTTAAAGTGGTGGTAAGATATAAACATGATTTAGGAGGTGAAATGACCTAGTTTGTATTTCATGCACAATTGACTTGTACATTGGGCTTTGATAAGTTGTACATTGACTTGGAGGGAAATTGTATTTCAAATGTTATGCATTGTACATTTGTACACATGCTTGAAGGCTTACACGTTCATTTTATATGTATACATTACATATAATTAGGGTTTTGATATAAACGTTAACGTTTAATGCTTGTTTTGATATAACATTTTAAAAAGTACGTTAAATGGATAGTGTACTTGGTAAAAATGATATTAAGATATAGACTTGACATATTAGGATGTTTACATGATATAAACATATATATAGATGGCATTGGTAGAGGTTGCGTGAGCTCGTTTACTTTAGAGATGCAAGTTACGTTGCATAATGAGATAAACCAAAAATTTCCCTGTAAAAAGGTGGTATATGTATAATAGATGGATATTACATTGATGAAAATTACGGGCTGTTATAGAGACTCTAACGGGATGAGTTAAAAGATACTTATTTGACTGTCAAAAATCTTTTATAAAACATTTTCCTTTGTTCATTATAAACTTGTGTACTCACCAACTATTTTCATAGTTGAAGCGTTTTCTCATGCATTTCAGGTGATCGATAGTAGTATTTGTACGAAGACATTTTCATAAGGGGTCTTGTGTCACAGATCTTTTTCACACATCTTCAAGACCGTGTTATTTTAAATTTACGTAGTATGTACTATTTGCCAATGTTGGCTAAGACAATCTTGTAATGACGCGATGTTTTCTTGTAATTTAAATTATGACATGTTCTATTATCTTATGCTTGTGCCTTGCATGTTACATCTTGTTTTTCTGCTTTATCGGGGTGATGACATCAAATAACGTCACTTTTATAGCATCATTTATCTTATCTAAATTCCCCATTTTACATTATTTATGCATGAATTGGTACTTAATTGCTTAAATTGTTATTTGCAATAAATATAGAGAAATTGGTGAAGTTTAACTAAAAGGCACGCATTTTGGAGCTTAAACAAAGAAATCTTAAAGTCTACTGTTTCGACACCCAATACGCCGTATCCAACAAGGAAGATACGGCGTATCTGTGCCTTGACTTCACAAGTAACCACGAAGATTTGAAGATCAATACGCCGTATCCAGGATTACTCATATGTCGTATTCACTAGCGGTTCATGGAAGATTCTGGAAGATATTTATCATGGTCCCTACTCCAAGAAACCCTAATACGTCGTATTGAGCATCTTCAATATGACGTATCGACCCTTTTCCAGACACTATAAATACAAACCCTAAAATACAAATTTGAAGAGAGCTAAAGTGTGCAATTAGGGTTTTAACCACCAAGTTCAATTTTTCAGAAGAGAAAAGAAGCAAGAAGGTCCTGCAATGTATCTCAATCCAAAAGAGAACCCTTGTAATCATCTATACTCTAAATACGCGTTTGGTTTTTGGTATCATTCATTATTTGATTAGTTTACCTTAATCGTTCGTCTATGACATTTGTATTAATTACAATGGTTATTGGCTAATACATTTAGGTATTAGCCATGTTTATGATAATTTAATATTTGGTTTGTTTATATCAATTGCATTCTTATTTGTTGTGTGTTGATTATGTTTATCACTTCATATTAATTTGTGTTTAATTATGTGGTTTAATGTATCATTCAACTGGATCTAGTGAGACGAACCAAGTAATCTAGAATCTGGGATAAAACTGCATATAGGTTATATGTGACTCTGGAACCATAGGACTACAAATTTAACTATGTAGTGTTTCCCCTGATTATAAAGGATGGTATAGCTAAGTGGTGACTTAGGATTTACATATACATCCTACGACCTTGCTTGGATCACTACGGACCGTAGACTACCGGCATATATAATTCGATTGAACATAAGTGGGTAAAACCTCGATGAGCTAGGTTTCAAATTCACCAGTATTGTCTTCTAGATAGATTATAATCAGCCATGATTGCTTTATGCGGATGTGTTTAATTGTGACAGGATTAACATGTCAAGGTTTTAGGAAGAAGTAACGCCTAAATCTAAGAATGACATATCAACAACAATAAGTCAATCATTGCACCAACAAATAAAACCAACAGTATATTATATTAAACATGGTTAGTACGTTTTTCTTACATTAGGCTCGACCGCTTCTCTATCTTTTGATTATTAACTTGTGTGTGTTATTCCCTATTGTCTTCACTTTAGTAATCCAAAACCTATGCCAGTCTCTTAGGCTGACAACCCCCCTTTTATCCGTTAGTTTTAGGTTTAACTTAGATTAACATAGAATAGACTAACATATGATTAACTTAAATAATTAAAATATTGATAAAATTAGGAATTAACGCTCTCACTCTTAGTGATCGACACCCTACTTACCAGCGAAGCTACAACTGATCGGGTACACTGCCCGTTAGTGTTGTTTTTAGGTAAAGTCAGCAAAATATAAATAGTAAAACTTGATCATTAATATTACCTACTCACAACGACACATCACGGTGTGTGACAAATAATTTGTAAATATTTTTTGTTGAATGAAATATTTAACTGACATGCGCGTTGAGGTTGCTGTTATTGTTTAAATTTAACTATTGATATCACGCTGTACACAACATGTGAGTTTAAAAGCACATAATGACCATTGATGATGTTAAAATATAAAATTTTGTAGAAATGTTTTTCTGGATATCTTTATATAAACATTAAATAAGAATTACATTAGCCGTTGTTATAAGTACAATCGCGTATATTTATATTCGTGAATACTAATTTAGCCGTATTTAATTTTCAAACACATGTACGCATGTGCTAAACTTATAGAAGAAATAACATAAGTCTTTATTGAACGCCGATAGTAAAAAAATTTTTTTTTTGAATATCCTTACTTAAATTCATAAAAGAAAACAACATGATTTGTTCGTGTATTTATTTATATACACAATAACGCGTGCTTTAATTTTGATATTTATAATTCCGTACATATACATGTTGTATTTTTAAAACAATATATATATTATATTTATAGAATATAAAGTTTAAGGGGTATTTTTTTTTTTTTTAAATATTAAAAAAACATAAAAAGTTATAAGGGGTTGTTTGGTTAGCCAATATTGAGGGTATTTTGGTGGATTTGAATATAAAACCTATCATAAATCATGTTTGGTATGTCAAAAGTGAGAAGTTAAAATGCTGTGAGGCCCTCAAAATACAGGGTTTTAAAAACTGGACAGTGAGGAGTGAATTATAAAATCACTTAAAAACAGGCCAGTGAGGAGTGAATTATAAAATCACTTGTCAAATTGCTTGACCTTTTTTCATGTTTAGAAATAGTTTCTGTTTGGATTAATGATCCTTTTTGGAGCCAGAACCATTTAAAGATACACCTGTTTCTTTTTTATTTCATTTTCATACTGGATAGCCTCATAATTTACCCTTAACATGTTATATTCCAAGAATCAATATCTTTTTTGAATAAAAGTTCAATATCCCATATTAATAAGAACAGATCTAGATCTGTAACAATTCAAATGAGCTCCATCCTAATGCACCATCTTATATAAAAATTCACAAACAAAAGCAACCCATAAAAAACAACATTAAAATTCAGTTGCTACAAACTTTTAAACACATTATGATTTTATTTCTTCTAAAAATATAAGATAAACAACACCATCAATATATCCTTTCATATCAATAGATCTAAGAACATATGAAGGAATTAAATGTGTAGTGACGACGACATGGAGAAGATGGTTGTAACTTGTAAAGCGGTAAATCCGAGCGGAGGTGATGGTGGAGTTATCTTGGCTGGCATGAGAGGTAGGCGTGGAAGAAGAAGAAGCAATTAAAGGGTATTTGTGGAGAAGAGAGAGAATAAAAGAAAAACTTGTGTGTACTTTTTACTTAAAAAAATCAAGGATGGTAACAAGTCCAATTTTAGCTCTCTTTTGCATTAAGAATTTCTCTTTGTATTAAGCAAAAAAGAAACAAAAATATTCCTAGTTAAGTTAAGAAATTTCTTCATCCAGGACATTAGAAACACCCCCTAAATCACCCCTTTTAACTGTTGAAAATAAATAACTCAAAAGTCAAATACTAATCATTGTCTCCTTCCGTCCTTTAACTCCTTTAATTGTAACATCTTTAATACCTTTTTAGTTGGATCTGGATCATTAAATCAACAAGCATCGATGTATTCTCTTGACTAAATCATCTTCATATTCAACTTTTTCTCTTTTGTAGGTCTCAAATAGCTGAAAACATACGTATTATAATCGGAGTTCATCAGTTTTGGATCATTGAGTTGTTCTCGCCGAAGATAATGAATCACTTGAGTGATTACTTTTATATTTAGTTGGCCTGCTGGTTAAGAATTGTTGATGTCTTTTTTGGTTAGCATTTGAGTGCAAATGGATCGATTCATCTTTTAGTCGAGTCACACGCAATAGTTACTAATGAATGGCTTACTACAAATTTCTCTACCATTCATTTTGTTTTGTAATATAAATGGAAGATTGATAAGTTTAAATAGATATGAATGCTTGTGTTCATCAATCTGCTGCTCCAATAGATAAGTCAATAAGTTTATTTTTTTCACTTTAAAAACATAAGAAGGGCATACTCATCATTTGTATTTCAAATTCTTTGAAAAAATGCCAACCAAAGAGAGTGCAATATTATAAACTAGCCTCAAGGCCCGCCCCATGGGCGGCTAGCTTCAAAAATTCTTCAAAATAAAAGTATTAACATAATTTTTGAGATATCGTTAAACTTGATATAACCAAGTAGTACTTGAGAATGATTTTTCTTGCATCATAAAGAAAGTTTATTCATGAAAATTGGAACAAATACTACTTGAAACAAATGTTACAAATTTACAATATGTGATCACAATGATCCCACATGAAACAGAAAATACATCATCCAACGCCTTTCCATCACGAGAGATGCTAATAGAGGAACTCGCAAATCAATTTCATGTCAAATGTCCTTGCATATCATGCAATACTTGGTGCAAAGAATGTTTTAGCAACATTTAACAACGCACATTGAGCTTCACTCTTGATGAAATAAACACCAAGCTAAATGCGAAGAAAATAGACCTGTAAGATTTTTTAAGTAATCTCAAAGAAATTACTTCTTCAAAAACTAAACAAAAGAATGTTATAATATTTCTATAATCAACATAGATGGTAAAAAATGTCATAATTTAACAGGTTTAAAGATTGACATTCACTTAAATGATTGGCCAAGGAAGATGTGTAGTTTGCCAATCCGTTAATCACTCTATACAAAGATCTGTCAAAAATAATAACTTCCAAAATGTTATTAAAACCAAACATTTCTAACTTGTTTTCAAAATGGTACAACCATTTTCAGAAACTTTCCCAATAACATAATTGAACATTTGTAGAGACAAATATGTATATTATCTGTACACAAAAAGAAAAAGAATTAGAAAGAAAAGTAAACCACATGGGCTTGTTAATGCAACTTGTTGAAGCATGATATGCAAACAATCAAATTTTGCCATCTAAGTTGTATTAACATAAAATGACTAGAGAAATTTACAACATACTTGCAAACTTTTTAAATGGGTTGGGTAGGGTCTGGTTGACTATTCTTTAGATTATCTCTAGAAGCAATAATTTAAGAGTCTAAGGGGAAACAATAAAAAAAGGTGCTAATAAGAGAAAAAAAATACAATAATCATTTACCTTTATCCTCGGATTGATAATTTTCCCATCTAAGTTCTAGCTTCATGAAATTTTTTTCTTTGTTGATATCGAGAACACTTCTCCAATAGGATCTTCATGGTGTTTGTGACGGAATTAACACAAAACTTAATGTAACTCGGTCAAATGGTTTAGCTGTATGAACAAAATGGATTTCTATGTAGATTGATTAATGCAGGCTGGAACGTAAAATCGTTTGACTGCGTGTTGTTATGTATTGATCTCCTTGAAACAGATGAAAAGAAAATAATTATTTACTCGTTAATTAAGAAATAAATACAACTTAATTTTTAATAGTAAAGCCATAATGATTACTACAGTTATCACCTAATTTATAGTTTTCCCATATAAGTTCTTTGAAACTTTTATCTTCGTTAATCATAAAACGTGTATAGGTACAAAAAAAGAAGAAACTATGTTACTAAAGTTATTGAGGTGAAATTTAACCCATTTATACTTGGTAATTGGTAGATTTAGGTTGTATTTAAACTCGAACGGATGAGATAATAACTTTAGCTAAAATGGCAATGGGTCAAATGGGCTAAAAGGCACCCGAAGTTTAAATAATTACCTGATGTAGATCAGCATATGTAACTCTCAGATGTTTGGCCTTCACTTCCTATGTTATAAATCAACGATAACTTTATTAGGAACTCTTATAAAAATACATTGATCAGGTGGTGTGTACAACCAAATGAAAGTTGTATTCAAATATGGTATTTTTTAAACCTTGAATACAAATAAGATGCATTACAGGGGTTGCAACGTTGGTAAACATTAAGGCATGCATGATAACTCAACCACAAGTCATTCGAGGTAGCATTTTTTCAAAAGAAACATTGTTGGCTCTACGCTTGATAATCTATTATTTTTGATTGATCCATTTGGGCCTCCTGTATTTGTTTTAGCATCACCATCTGGTGGAACAAACAGTGTCAATTAATGAATACAGTATCTAAAGCATTAGAACAAAAATCCAAATCATTAACAATTATGCTATGGACCATCTTTAAACTCGAAATTATGAATCATTCGTAGTGAAAATGTCAACTGACCTATCCAGCTAATCAAGCTTTTCTATTTTCCGGATTAAAGTATAAACCGAGCAGCTTATTGATCACAAATTCTTCGTATTCGGTGCTCAAGGACTAACAGGTACTTTCTTGTAAATACTCGACATCATGATTGAAGTATACTGTTATCGCTTCCGAACCTATACTGCAAGCAACATATGTTAAAGAAAATTACGCCGGTAATTGTTTATATTTACATTTGCATCATGAGGGGATGGGAGAAGATGTGACGACACTTTGGGTAAACCAGATCCATTCAATGTTTTTTATTATGATCAATGAGAGCTCACAAAATATGATTTATAGTTATTGCAGTATCACCATCAATTACTCCAAATAGACAGTGTGCGTAATGGAGTAAAAACATTCAAATAAAAGTCAGTCTGTAAGCTTACTTACTGTTTTCCTTCATTTTATACCACTATACTATGTGAATATCTAATATGGTTATTAGAAGTGATGATGAAGAAGAATATACTTTATTAGTATGCACCTCCCATAACGTTCCTTGTTCATATTCCTTGTTGTTGCTTTCGCATTGTAGTAAATGATTTTTTTTACTTTTCGTTAGAAGTAGTTGAGATGTAGGACCTGTGAGCTACAACATATTCAATTTCAAATCGAATACTAAATACTTCTATTGATATAACAATAGATGAAACAGATTCATTCATAAAACATGGCTTTATAGTCTACTATAGAAAAGAGAAATGATATGGGAACACCCATGACTCAGCGCATCACACGTAGTTTGTAAATGTTGTAAATTAACTATCATGTTTGTAGCTTTTACTCTCGAATTCATATCATGTGATGCTTATTTTATGTTAAACCTTCAACAAAATCCCATCAAAACATTTTCATAGATATTGATAACATGAAGAGAATGACATATTTAAAAGAAAATTGGATCACCACATAAATTTTGAGAAAATACCTAAATTTCAGGTCACGCAATTGCTTGAGTTAAATAATTTTCAACAATAAATTATGAATATTGGTACTTCCTTGCCAAGTTAAAATTTCAAAGGGTAAAAAGATGGTTTCATTATGGACAAACTGATAACCATCTATTTATACACAATTTAGAATACATGTACATGAAACTGTCGTGGTTATTCATAAGTTGCAGAAGGGTTCAATTTGAATCGCTTCAGTGTAATGGAGGTAACCTTATTCATATAACACCCGTGTTTTAGGCGCCCATTTTTACAGACCGGGTCAAAGATTTTCATTTTTATTTTTAGTATTGTTTGTACGCGTTTTGCTTTTAAATCGTAATCGTTAAGGTAAATCACTAAGCTAAAAAATTATCATTCAACAATGTAAACGGGGCATCAACACAATTAAATGTTTACATCAAGCAAGTGTTAGTATATTATTTAGTGTAGAGTATAATTATTTTAACTTTGGCCATATTTTATTTTTATTGGTTACAGTAAAGTGATTACGTTTCACAATAAAATACTTTTAGGCCAATACCCCAGACAAGAGCAACTATAACCCATCTATACTCAACAAAATACCCACAATTTATACCCAAATACTCAAAAAATTTAAAATAATTTCTTATATATATACCATATTTATGGACCGGTTATTGAGATCTATATTGAGATCATAAAACCAAAGGAATAATAATATCTAACCTTAACTTTGTTATTTATAAAATGGCGTTTGTATATATTTACAAGAAAGTTCCTACTAAATCTCTTACACTTCCACTAGTTTCTTACACTAAACCACTCCCCCCCATTTCCACACCTCCATTACGCAGTAGTCATTCATTGTATTTTTAACCTATGTGGTTAGGTTGTAGTTTGCTATGATATTTTGACTAATAATACAAGACAAATGCAAAGCCCTTTTATTCACTTCCAATTTACCCTTTAGCAAATTTATCTACAAAACTCGTCCCGCTATTTCACCTCCCTAACCTCGCACACAAACCAAACCACAATAACATTTGTAATTTTCGATTTTATTTACAAGTATTCCAATGTATGCAAGGTTTCATAATTAGTGATATATAAGGTGGTGTATTGGGAAGCTTAGTTTTAGGGTTTTTTTTACAAGTGTTTGGTTAAGCAAAGGAAAAGCAAGTTTTGGGTTTCATTTGGTGTTTTGGGTTTTCAAGTGTTTTAAGCTTTGGAGTTCTGGCTAGCTAAACAAGGTTTAAGATCATATTGTTCATCATTTAACTTGCATATTAAGGTTATCCTTGAAACTTCTTAATCTCTTTACTTTTATAATTTCTATGCTATATATAATGTTTGTATAGTAATCATATCTAAGGAGACGGGGTATTGTACTTGAGTAATACGGATGTTTTACTCTTGTTTATGATTTGGTACACTTTTGCTATATGGAAATTTGAATGTTAATTTATGTTATAATAGCATGTATAAGTTATTGGTACTTGTATAGTTTTTATGATTATATAGAGCCTAATATTATAAACAAGATACCTAAAAATTTTAGTATATATAAAAGTTCATGAACAAATGAGTATGTAAACTTATGGATCTTGTGAGATGTTCTGTGACTAAAAACCCAATAATTTCCTATGGAAACAAAATGATGGATAGAGGACCCTAAGTATGTAAGTCACATGGTTTATAAATGGTTATAAAGGGACTTGTAAATAGTATGTAAGGACAAATGGTATAAATGGTTGTTATTTGTATAGATGGTTATAAAGGATTGTAACAAAGTAGTTTAACTAAAAAGAAATTATAAAAAAACCTTTTTAAACTACATTTTGTGAATTGATAAAAGTGGGCTGTTTTATTTAAATCGAAAATATAAAGTATCATTTTCTATTTTTATCAAAATATTACTACATCTCCTAAGGATTCCAAAAAGGTAAGAGTAACTCGAGAGACCACGATTTATTTATAAACTAACGGAGATACGGTTAATTTACAAGTTACGCGGATAATAAACGCGTTTATAAGAACAGATAATGTTATAATAACTAAGTTATAAAACTAACTTTTTGATATAGTATATTGGTTATTTTCTCAGATAGTACATTATTTTGATGATTCCAAAACATTAATGTATCTATAGATTTTTAGATCTATACGCAAGAGTTTATATATGTCGCAAGGTTTACGACCAATAATATTTACTTTTATAAAACTATTTTTTTTTAAATAATTTACTACGTTCATCTCGACATGAACATTTGAAAACATCATTAATTTGATTAAAATTTTAATTACGAAGACTGTTCTCGAAAGTTATCACTAAATGAACGGAGTTTTTAAAACGAATAAAATACGACGTTTACGATAACTAAATTTATAAAAGTATACGAACAGTAAAAAAATTAATGTTTCACCAGGGGACTCATAAATATTGAAAATGTAATATATTTTGGATAAATCAGTCTTAATACGAAAGCTGTGGACATAAGAAACGGTAAGAATAAAAAGAAACGTGCTTAAAACGATAAAGTTTCGTCGTTTTACTAATGTAATATTTATAAACGGTTTTAACTTTATATAAATACGATTTCACAATTTGCATAATTTATATGGTGGATGTAAGCTATATTAAATTTTATTGTGGCGTTGTTTGTTAATCGAAGTGATTAAGTACTTATTATGACCTATACTTGATTAGTGTTCATTTCGGTCATTATCGTGACGCATTATCTGTTGTGATTTACAGGTTGATGCTTCAAATTCACTCGGCAGGTTGGAGTCATAGCCACAACGTTTTATGTTTACGTTTTATGTTTTAATGATTTATTTGGGACTTGGAATCCCCGTCTGTCGTTAGGGTCAGTGGAATTAGTATCATTGTACAAACGAACGTATACCATGTGTCGGACATTAGGATGTTCGCGGGTTAGAATTCATCTTCGGGCAATGTTGGCAATAATTTATATTTCATTTCATACATGTGAGCTTCAGTAGCCATGAGCTTAGGGAAAACGTTAATTCATTTTTTATGATGTTTGGTCTGTTGCATTATCATGGGGGCTCTGAAAATATTGCGGTGGATTTGATTTCTATGGTACCTTAACATTATAATTTACAAACCTATGACTTCACTCAACAATATGTTAACTTTTTTTAAGCAATGTTTTTACAAGAGGCTCAATACGAACGAGGTGCAAGGCGATACTGTGTTGGCGCTGATATTTCTGGATGTCACATGCTAAAGATTTTGGTTGGCATTTCATTTAGGATAATTTGGTTAATGAACTAGAATCTTGTATTTGTATTTTTGATCATGTAAACCGCTCTTTGGGCTTTTGTAACAAATAACTTTTGCTAATTCAAGGTATCGGTTTTTAAATGACTTCTTTGGTGTTCTTTATATATCTTGGGTTATTGATCTATGATGTACCATCGCAGTGACCAATATTTTTTTTACGCTTTATCGGACGTTCCTTTCTTGGAGGGTTGTTACTGTTGGTATCAAGAGCCAAGGTCATATTTTTTTGCTGGACTATAAACCGTTTTTCAAACATTGCATTACATACAATAGGGATTTTTTCATCGGGACATACCATACACTATTTTTTTGTCATTAGTTGGTCATACTAGGATTGCTTACATGTTAATATAGTTTTGTTTATTAATTATAGTACGTATATTACTACTGGTCTTATTATATATTACTTTATATATAAGTTGAATTTTGCTTGTTATAGCAAGTCGTGTCGCGTTTGTGATTTTATGAAATCTACGAGCGTATTATATTTTCTTGCTCGTCTCACGATTGAAGAAAATTAGGCACCAAAAATCCCCATCTATAACCCGCAGCCCAACCCTCGCCGATACCTACTGCCATACTTCTGTGACTATTCCCCCCAGCTGTAGCGGCAATGAGTCGACCAAGGTGTTACTGATACTTGGCATCTGTGATGTAGACAGAAAACAAGAATAATAATGGCGATGGTATGACAGCTATAAAAAATTTCGAGAATGGGTTGTTAGTAAGAAGAATCATGAGGGGTCGCGATGTCCAACTCGTGATGTGTATTACCCAGACTTCTTGGATCGTGCCAAACCTCTAAGATTTCAAAGGCACAGAAGGAGTTGTCGAATTGATCAATGGATATTGTGAAAATGGAAACTGTGTTTCCGTAATCATGTTCGTTCCGTATAAGCAACTGCGACTGTGTGGGGGAAAACCAAATCAAGTTCTCCACTTGTACTCTTCTGGAATTGCTCTAACGTGGTGGAACTCCCACGTTAGGGATCTGTTGTGAAATAAGTCCCTGCTTTTTTGCATATGCAATTATGACTTGGACAGAACTGAAAAATGAAGATGTGACAAGTACTGCGAAGGATCGAGATTTAGTAAGCTCGAAAGCTCGAGGCTAGCTTTAGCTTTATTGTTGTGGGATTATTTATTTAAAAGTGAAAACGTTGGTATGAACGTTTTTAATTAGGGTACTCACAACCAACATTTTAGGAACTTGTGGCATTGTTGTGTGTTTGAATTTTTCTGAAGAAGCTGACATGTTTGAGAGATTGGTCAGTGGTTATTACCCGAATGATCCACGGAAAGTAAGTGTTAAGTAGCATGTTGGTGACATCAAGCCTAAGACAATAATGCAAGGATGGCAACTGGAAATAGCAAATACGAATCTGATGTATAATAGAATCCGCCGCTTTTGCTCTTGAGCGTAATGACAGAGAACAAAAGAAAGCATATAGGATGATAACCACAAACAAAAAAAAACAACAACCAACAAAAAGAGGACAGAAACACTGGCAGGGCGTACACTGCAGGGACTGGTGAAGAAGAAGCCATTGGGGGAATCTAAAAAACCCATATGTGCTAATGCAAAACTACACCACGAATGGTGTCCTTGTGCGCACAAATGCCATAAGTGCAATAGAAGTTGGCCATCTAACCCTACGACTTGTCAGGATGTCCTGCAAAATATAATGCTTGTATCAATTCACGTAGGGGCACTTAGGACAGGTCAGAGAGAGGTAACCTACTTGGCTTATGAATGTGGGAATCAATGGGCACACTACCTAGAGTGATTTGCCCGGAGTTAAAGAAAAACCAAAACCATGTAAAACCAAGCTGAATGGTAACTGAAGCCATCGTGGAATGTGTGTTATGCGCTTAGGAGGAGGATGAAACCGATCCAAGACCCTAAACACAGTGAAGATGAGATTCAGATCGAAATTCTGAATGCTCAGACTGAAGCACGGAAACCAGAGAACATCAAGAACAAAGATGTTGGAGGTATGTTAATTGAAAATTCTAAGGATCCAGAGAAACTTAGAACAGAAAAGTTAGAACCCCGTATGGATGGAACTCTATGCTTAAATGGCAAGAGTTGGTTACCATGTTATGGCGACTTGAGGACTGTGATTATGCACGAGTCCCATAAGTCAAAATACTCTATTCATCTGGGTTCTGACAAAATGTATCAGGACATGAAGAAGCTATATTGGTGGCCCAATATGAAGGCCAACATCGCCACCTATGTTAGCAAATGTCTGACATGTGCTAAAGTCAAGGCCGAACACCAAAGGCCATCAGGATTGTTGGTACAACCCAATATACCTTAATGGAAGTGGGACAATATCACTATGGATTTTGTCACAAAGCTTCCTAAGTCGTCACAAGGCTACGACACTATTTGGGTGATTGTTGACAGACTTACTAAGTCTGCAATCTTTGTACCCATGAGGGAAACTGATCTCATGGAGAAACTGGCAAGAATGTACCTACAGGTAGTGGTCATGAGGCATGGAATCCCTGTCTTAATCATTTGTGATCGCGACCTGAGGTTCACATCAAATTTCTGGAGGTCACTTTAGAAGGCTTTGGGTACTAACTTGGATATGAGTACTGCATATCATCCGTAGACTGATGGACAAAGCGAGACGACTATTCAAACTCTCGAGGATATGTTGCGTGCTTATGCAATCGAATTTGGAATGGGTTGGGTTAACCATTTGCCATTAGTCGAGTTCTCGTATAACAATGGCTATCACGCTAGCATCAAGGTTGCCCCATTTGAAGCACTTTGCGGTCAAAAGTGTCATTCACCTATGTGTTAGGCCGAGGTTGGACAAGTGCAACTCATTGGTCCGAAAGTAGTTCAAGAAACAACAGAGAAGATCATCCAGATCAAGCAAAAGATGCAAGTCTCCTGTGATAGGCAAAAGAATTACGCCGATTTAAAGCATAAGCCGATGGAATTCCAAGTTGGGGATAAAGTTATGCTTAAAGTTTTGCCTTGGAAAGGGGTCGTACGTTTTGGAAAACGGGGGAAGCTGAACCCTAGGTACGTTGGACCATTCAAGGTGTTGGAAAAGGTTGGACCCGTTGCATACAAGCTTGAGCTTCTTGAAGAGCTGAGCAGGGTTCACAATATGTTTCATGTATCCAACTTGAAAAAGTACTATGCCGACGAACCATTAGCCATTTCGTTGGATGGACTTCATTTTGATAACAAGCTTCAATTCATCGAGGAACCGATCGAAATCATGGATCGTGAAGTCAAATAATTAAGGCCGAGCCATGTCCCAATTTTCAAGGTTAGATGGAACTCTAGGCGAGGCCTTGAGTTTACATAGGAACCCGACGATCAATTTCGAAAGAAATATCCACATCTCTTCGCAAAGACTGCATCGTCGTCAAGTGTCGCGTCTTAAGCCTTGAGGACAAGGATCATTTAACGGGGGAATACTATAACACCCCGTGTTTTAGGGTCATTTATGACGTTAATATATTCACTATTAGTTTTTAGAATTGTACGCGTTTGCTTTTAAATTGTAATCGTTAAGTTAAATCGCGTAAGCTAAAAATTATCATTCAATGTAAACGGGCATCAAACAATTAAATGTTTACATCAAGCAAGTGTTAGATAATTATTTAGAGTATAATTATTAACTTTGCATATTTTATTTTTATTGGTTACGTAAAGTGGTTACGTTTCACAATTAAATACATGTAGGCATACCCGGAAGTACCAATACCTATCTATACTCAACCAAATACCTACGATTATACCCAATACTCAAAAATTTCAAAAATATATTATACATATACATCTATGGCCGGATATGAGCTCATAAAACCAAAGGAAAATAATATCTAAACCTACTTTGTATTATAACATGTGTTGTATAGATTTACAAGCAAGTTCCTACCAAATCTCTTACACTTCCACTAGTTTCTTACACTAAACCACTCCCCCCCCCCCATCCACCCTTTTACACATTAGTCATTCATAGTTTAACGATGGTTAGGTTAGTAGTTTGCTAGATATTTTGACTATAAATACAAGACAAATGCAAGCCTTTATTCACTTTTATTTCCTTAGCAAATTTATCAACAAAACTCTCCCACTTTCACCTCTTTAACCCACGGCACACAAACCAAACACATATACATTTGTAATTTTTGATTTTACAAGTATCCCAAGTATGCAAGGTTCATAATTAGACATATATAAGGTGTATTGGAAGCTTGGTTTAGGGTTTACAAGTGTTAAGCAAAGGAAAAGCAAGATTAGGGTTTCATTTGGTTTTAGGATTTTCAAGTGTTGTAAGCTAGGGTTTGCTAGCTAAACAAGGGTTTAGATTTTGTTGGTCATCATCATACTTCATATTAAGGTTACCTAAAATTCTTAATCTCTTTACTTTTGTGATTTTATGCGTATATAATGTTTGTATAGTTAATCACCATCTAAGGACTTATTTACTTGTAATAATGGATTTTACACTTGTTTATGATTTGGTACACTTTTACATATGACATATGAATGTTAATATCATGTTATAATGGATGTACAAGTATTGTACATGTATAGTTTATGTATAAAGAGCTCATATAAACAAGATACCTAAAAAGCGTATATATAAAAGTTCATGAACAAAAGAGTATGTAAACTTATAGATCTTGTGATTCTTGGACAATATTTGGACAAATGATCAACTAGATACCCTAAGTATGTAATACACATGGTATAAATGGTTATAAAGGACTTGTAACAAAGTGGTTAAACTAAAAAGTTATAAAAACAACTTTTAAACACATTTTGAGAAATTGATAAAAGTGGGCTGTTAGAATTCAAAAAATAAAGTGTCCATTTTATATTTTTATAAAATACTATATCTCATAAGGATCCAAAAAAGGTAAGAAACTCGAAAACCGATTTATAACAAAGGAGATACGTAATTTACAAGTTACACGATAATAAACGCGTTTATAAAATAAATTTTATAAAAACAAGTTATAAACTACTTCTGATATATAAGATTGGTTATTTTTCTCAGATATTACATATTTTTAGGATTCCAAAACATTAAGAATCATAATTTTTAGATCAATAACGAAGGAGTTATGAATTTCGCAAGTTTACGACAATAAATACTTTTATAAAACTATTTTTATAAAAGTTACTGTTCATATCAGACATGAACATTTTGAAAACATCATTAATTTGATAAAACTTTTAATTACGAAGACGTACTCGAAAGAATCACTAAAAACGGAGTTAAAACGAATAAAATACGACGTTTACGAGTTTACGATAACTAAATTTATAAAAATAAATTTATAAAAGTCCATGAACAGTAAAAAGTACTGTTCACCAGGGGACTCAAATATTGAAAATGTAATATTTTGATAACTCGTCTTAATACGAAAGCGTGGACATAAGAAACGTAAGAAACGGGCTTAAAACGATAAAGTTACGTCGTTTTTACTAATGAAATATTTATAAACGTTTTAACTTTATAAATACGATTTCACAAACGCAATTAGATGGTGATGTAGCTATATAGAATTATATATGGTAGTAGTTATTCAAAGTGCTTAGTACTTATTCGACCTATACTTGATTAGGTTGCATTCGGTCATTATCGTGACGCATTATCTGTTGTGATATACATTGTTGATTGTTCAATTCACTCGAGGTGAGTTCATAGCCCCACGTTTTATGTTTTAATGATTTATTTGGGATTGACATCCCCGTTCGGGTGATTAGCTATCATTGTACAAACGAACGTATACCATGTCGGACATAGGATGTTGCGGGTTAGAACATCATCACGGGCAATGTTGGCAATTTATAT
>BQNB010067737.1:0-34092 GCA_026074375.1 Tanacetum coccineum | reverse complement strand
TTTGGTGCTCGGGGAGTGGAGTAGGGCGAAGAGGTGCTTCGTTACCGAACCACTATAAATCCTTGTGTTGTGGTTTGATCTTTCCATCTCTTATCTCTCATCTTGCATATTTATTTTATATCTTATCATTACTTGCTTGATTAGTTATTGTGCATATTGTGAATTCACATAAAGTCGAATATAAGTTTTTATAAACAAACATAACATCAATTTAAAAAGCGGTAAATTATTCAACCCCCCTTCTAGTTTTCCACATAATGATTTTATGATTGTCATCGACAAAACATATAAAGAACGTAAAATATAAATAAATGTTTTTATGACTTATTTGTATTAACAATCTCCCCTTTTTATTAGTGACAAAAAAAAATTATTGGAAGTAAAGAGTAAAATTTATAATTTTTAAATTGGAGTTTTTACATACTTCTCCCATTTTTTGTCGAAAAAGAGCGTCGAAGAAAAACTAACAATGTATGCAATATATATGGAGAAAAATAAGATGATCCGAAATGAATCGAATGCTATGCTCTCCCTTGACAGAACCCCCTTAATGAGGCGTCAAAGAATCCAAATAGATTTGAATGTTATAAAGACAATGGTTAGTATGATGATAAATAATGTAATTATATGCTCCCCCTAGCTTTGTGAGTACCCCAAAAAATGTTAGAGATTTTTTTTTGTTTCACTGCTTGCTCGGATCAGCTGGATCCCTTTTAAAAGGGATCCGTCCTTTTATAATGATGGGATCCGGTCACCTGAAAAAAAAATCAAAATTTGACACTTTGCCAAAATGGGTTAGTACACATATAATTCAAGGGTAATGACATCTATCAGAAAAATATTAAGTAGAATGCATAAGTATAATAGACAAGGCATGAAAGAAATGATATGAATTTTAATCCTTGTAATAAAAAAGATCAATCAAATAGAGTGACATTTAGTCACATACATAAGAAACAAAATAAGAACAAGGATTGTTCTTTTACACCTAAAATCTAGAAAAAGAAAAAAAATATAATATTAGTCCTATGCTTGCATAATCTTCACCAAAAGTTCTATAGATAGTTTTGGTGGGTGAGTGTGTTAAGGCGGTCGAGGATGTGGTTAAGAATGAATCACATCTCGTCACACATTTCATGAACAAAGACTTGCGTACGTTGGCAATGCTCACAAAAAGTCTCATGTGGAAGAGGTGGTGGACGGTCATTAGACCAATTGTTGATTGAGTGGCGGAAGGTGTGGTGGAAAAGGTGGTAGAGGCGATTCCATGTCTATGATATTGGGTATTGGTGGTGTTGGTTTGCAATATGTTCGATGGATTCGAACGTGGGTTGAGGAGGAGGTGGATTGGTGGTCATTAGAGGTAGATCTTCTAGGGTGTCAAAGAAATGATGAGGAGATATAGGTGTTGTAGAGAAGACGAGTTCAATGGGTTCTAAGTTGATTGTTAAAGGTGATGATTGTTTTGGCGGTTGAGTGGGAGCCAAATGTGGTATGGTTAGTGGTGGTGGTGTTGTTTTAGGAGTTGTGAGTAACTCGGTTTGAAAGAAGTCCGGTGGTACTAAAGGTGTCATTGGTGGAGAATCAAGAGGAGTCCATGGAAGAGCTACACGGTAATCACTAGGTGGTGAGAATATTTGAAAGGGAGGTGAGTTGGTTGGTGATATTAGATTAACTAGGCAACAGGGTCTTACGCTTATCCTAGCAGTCTCTCTTTTGATGAATTTCTTTTTACTAGAGTTTTTAGTCATCTTAAAGATCAAAGGATGGTTGAGATTTGTAGGTTGAAGGTGATTAAGATGCAAGCAACAAGAATGGCTATTTATAAAAGAAACCATGCAAGGTATTTAATGCTAAATGTACTAAATTTGGCAAAATCTAATGGTTAGATATGAAGTTAATGTATATGAGGTCAAAATCTAGTAAACTAATATCTAAAGGTTTGTATTAGGTTGTAAAGAGGAGGGAAAATATAATTAGAAGTTAAAAATTTGTTTTTATGCATTCTGATGAGCCAGATCAGTTGGATCCCTTTCAAATGGGACTTGTCCTTTCAATGTCGAAGGGATCCGGCTATCTGAGAGATAAATGGAAAAGAAAATGAAAGAAATGACAATTCAAAGAATTTTTTAGAAGACTTATAGTACCAATAATATGGATGATCTTAAAATAAAGTAAGTTATAGTGTTTGTCTATATGGAGACAATGTGGAGGTGCAGTATCTTGACTCAAAAAGAAAATATATTAGCGAGATAACCCAAGGCACTCCTTGATTTAATGTTGCTTCGGTTGAATGTACCCGAAAATACATATTGTTTATGTATTCTCTTTAGCATTCTAGAGACATATGTATTGATGCATGAGAAAAACGTTATATCTTTGTATTAATCAATACAAGAAAAGATTTTCATGTGTGTCCTAGTCATGAGAAGATTTTTCATTTAAAATCCAATTTTGGCGTTTTGTATGCAAATTTTTTTTCTTTTAATGATGCAATGTATATATAATAGTATGTAGTATAGGTACATATAGTAGTATGAAAAAAATTTCCTTGAAAAATATGTTTTGAGGTGCAAAATAGAATCCTAGACTCAGATTTAAAAAGGAAAAAGAATTTTTGAAGTGTCAAAGTTTTGTTAGATGTGACATTTACCGTGGGACTTGAGGAGTTCGTATGAGTCAAAAAGTAGTCAATCCTACTTTTTAGGTTTATTAAGCGTTTGGTTCCATAAGTCCAAGTCCTAATCTAAGTAAGTTAAAAGTTTCACATTTGGTTTGGTTAGGATATCGGCAATGTTATCTTCTGAGGAGACCTTCTCTATTGTGATGTTTCCTTTTTTAAACATTATCTCGAAGGAAATGGTGTCGAATTTCTATATGTTTGGTGCGAGAGTGTAAGACGGGGTTCTTACTAACGTCAATGGCTCCTTTGTTGTCACATAGTATGGGAATGTCGTTTAGTTTAATGTCATAGTCTACGAGGGCTTGTTTCATTCATAACGCTTGTTGGCATGCCTTGCCTACGGATACGTATTCCGCTTCCGTGGTGTAGATGGTTGCTTCCATAGTGTAGATGGTTAGGGCAGTTTGTTTCTTGGAGAACCAGGATGATAGACAGCAACCCATAAATGTGCAAACACCGCTAGTACTCTTACGATCTACATAGTCCCTAGCATGGTCAGAATCGGGGTAAACTATGGTTTCTACACCCGTTCCCTTGGGATACCGTAAGCCTAAATGTGTTGTTCCTTTTATGTATCTAAATATTCTTTTAATGGTTTCAAGGTGAGAAGATTTGGGATCTTCTTGAAAATGAGCGCATAAATAGACACTGAACATGATGTCTGGCCGACTTACCGTGAAGTAGAGTAAACTATCAATCATACCTAGATACTTGGTGTTGTCTACGGAACCGTCTTCGTCCTTGGTGAGTTTAGTTTCGGATGACATTGGTGTTTTGATAGGTTTTAAGTCTTCTAGACCAAATTTCTTAAGCATTTCTTTAATATATTTAGATTGGTTGAAAAAGTTGCCATCTTTTAGTTGTTTTATTTGTAAAATGATGAAAAAGTTTAACTCGCCCATAATACTCATTTCGAACTCGTCGTGCATGATTTTAGAAAAATCGTCATAAATCTCTTGACAAGTTGATCCGAATATAATGTCGTCCACATATATTTGGACAATAATAATATGCAAGTCTCTTTTCTTGATAAATAGAGTGTTATCTACCAATCTCATGGTATACTTATGTTCTAGGGGAAAAGCCTTAAGTTTATCATACCAAGCTTTGGGTGTTTGTTTAAGACCATAAAGAGCCTTTTTGAGTTTGTACACATGATTAGGTTTTTCGAGGTCGACAAAACCAGGAGGTTGTGATATGTAGACTTCTTCATATATAAAACCGTGTAGAAAAGCACTTTTGACGTCAATTCAAAAAAGATTGAAATCATTTGCACAAGCATACACAAGAAGACTTCTTATAGATTCCAATGCATACGTCTCATCGAAATTTATTCTTTTTTGTTAGTTGTATCCTTGTGCGACAAGCCTAGCTTTGTTTCTAGATACTACACCATTTTCATCTAATTTATTTTTGAAAACACATTTTGTACCAATGATGGTTTGATTTTTAAGAGGTGGGACAAGATTCCAAACATTACATAGCTATTATCTAACTTTCGTCTTTGATAGCTTCGTTAACATTTGTAGGTTCTACGAATGACACAAAACAAAATAAGTTACTTTGGTTATGTGCTTGAGACCTCAATGTTTTTTCGTTTAGTTTTCCTATGACCTTTTCTAAGGGATGGTTTTTGGATTATTTGATGTTTATAATTTTTTTGTTTAATGGTCCATTTTCCTTATCTTCTATTTGGTTTTTATATGATTTAACTTTCAATTATATCATCATCTATTAAAGGTGATGATTTTGGAAGAGGACTTTCATCGAATCTTACATTTACAGATTCTTTGATTTTCATGGTTTCTTTGTTTAGAATTATAACAGCCTTGCTATTTGGGGAATATCCTAAAAATAGGCCTTCGGTAGATTTAGGATCGATTTAGTAAGATAGTCTTTAGTATTAAGTATGAAACACTTACTTCCGAAAACTTTAAAATATTCTAATGATGGGGTTTTACATCTAAAAAGTTCGTAGGGAGTTTTCCAAGAAAGTGCCTAATTAATATTATATTAAGTATATAAGTAAAAGTGTCGATGACATTACACCAAAAATTTTGAGGGATAGATTATTCATTTAACATAGTATGACTCATTTCTTGTAAAGTTTTATTTTTACGTTCAACTACCCCGTTTGATTGAGGAGTGCGTCGAGCTAAGAAATTATGAGTAATTCCATTAGTGTTACAAAAAGCTCCAAATTGCACTTTGTTATCAAACTCCCAACCATGATCCATACGGATCGACATAATGGGACAACCTTTTTAAACTTGAATTTTCTTACTTAAAATTTCAAAATGATCAAAAGCTTTATTTTTGTGTTTCAAAAATCTAGTCCATGTATACATTGAATAATCGTCCACTATAACTAAGGTGTAGAATTTGCCTCCATAACTTTAGATAACCGACGGATCAAAAAAGTCCATATGTAAAAGTTCTAGACACCTAGTAGTAGAAGATATATTTTTAGCATTATGGCATGCATGGACTTGTTTTCCTATGTTGCAAGCATCACAAAAATGAATTTCAAATTATAGTTTTGGTAGATTTCTAACAAGTTCTTTAGATGATAGCGATTGTATAAGTCGCATATTGGCGTGACTCAATATTTGATGCCAAAGAGTCAAAGTATCATCTATAGATGTTAGACAAAGTTTATATTTAGGCGTGTTACCAATTTTCATTACATAAAGACTATTTTTCCTAATTCCTCTTCCTATGCTAAAAGTATTTCGCTACTGGTTTCACTAAAAACTACTTTGCACTTTTTATCACATATTTGACTTATGCTAAGCAAGTTAAAGTTAAGATTATCTACATGACTAATATCATTAACAGTTAGGGAGTTATGAGTAATTACACCTTTATCGATGATTTTGCTTTTTCTGTTACTACCAAACACTACATTACCTCTTTTTTAAGATTCGTAATTGGAGAATAAGCTCTTGTTTCCGGTCATGTGTCTTGTACACCTATCATCCTTGATCCATTCATCCGGGTCCAATTTTACCTTTAGACATACGTAGAAGCAAGGAACAACTCAAGCATTTAGTCCCCAATATCACATGGGTCCATTTGCGTTATACATACTGTTTGTTTGGTTAACAAAAGGAAATGCCAGGTTTGATCCCCAATGAACAAAGTTTAGAGGTTGAAATTGGTATCCATAATGTGGGTGATAGTTCTAATTTACTTATTTGTAGTTACTTTTAGGATAAACGGTGTTGTGTCTCCTAAGTGGCTTTTTGGTCTTGTTTGGATTTTACTTTTTGTAAGTCCTTGACTGTGTTAAAGCCGGTGGTTGTTTGGTATTTTCTATAGTAGCACTAGGTGAGGTTTTCTTAGTTATTTGAATTAAGTTGGTTCTAGATGGCATAGATGGTTTCAATTTTATAGCTGCTGCATCAAGTGCCCGGATCCCTTCGACTGTACTAGCCAGATCCCTTTCAAAGGGATCCATCAGATCCTGGACATTAGAGGCCTTTTATCAACATTTTTATTAGTTTTGGCCTTTTTAACCTTGCTAGTCAAAGCTTTACAATCTGTAAATCCTAGAACTTTTTTGGCATTAGGTGATCTTTGATTTTCAAGCAAATCCTTTAGATAATGCATACTATTTTCGAACTTAGCAAGTTTAGAAGCAAGTGAGTCATTTTTCATACGAAGTTCTACATGACTTACATTCTTCATTAAATCCTTTATTTTTCTCTAGCCTTTTCAACCTTTCTTTTAGTTCGAAAACTTCATTATCTAGGAGTTCAATTTTAGTTTTTAAATGCTTGTTTTTGTTAATAACCTCAAGACTAATTTTGCATAATTTGTTATATTCATTTTGTAAAGTTTCATCATCTAAGGAAGAACTACTATAATAAAGGGAATCGGAATGTACCTCGTTTGATTCGTATGCCATGAGACATATCTCATCCTTTTTGAGATCTACATCTTCATCAATATCGCTCCACGAGCCTCCAACGAATGCTTTTTGATCATTGTACGAGTGTTTGTGACAATCAGTTATAAAGTGATTTGGATCGCCACACTTGAAACACTTTCGATCACCTTTCCCCTTTTTGTCTTCCTTTACTTTTCGAAAGGCCTTTTTGTCGTCATGTGGTTATCGAACGAATCTTCCTCTTCTTCTAAAGAACTTCTTAAAGTCTCTTACTGCCATGACGTATTCTTCATCCACACCACCCAGAAGTTTCTGTGTCACTTGACTCCTTTTCTGATTTTAGAGCTAGTGACTTGTATCTTTCTTTCTTGTTTTTAGAAGCCTTGAAATCTACTTCAAGTACTACTTCATAGACTTTTAAGTTGCCAATAAGCTCGTCGAAATGAAGTGTCAACAGGTCTTTTGACTCCTTAATGACCGTCACCTTTGGTTGCCCTTAAAAATTTCCTAACATGATTACGACTTGAAAAAGATTTGTCAAGTTCTTTTAGGGATGTAATAATAGTATTAAATCTAGCAAATGCACAATAAATACTTTCATCATCGGAAATTGAAATTTTTTCATATAGTTGAGCAAACAAATCTATTTTATTGACTTTGACTTTTTTTTACCTTGATGAGTGATTACTAATGAGTTCTAAATTTCTTTAGCCATTTTGCACATAAAAATTACTTCGTATTCCTTTTTTTATACAAGGCGTTGTATAAAACTATTTTGGCTTAATTATTTTTAGAAAGCATTTTCTTGTGTTCATCATTTTGTCTTTCATACGGAACACTTTCATCTCTATCGTTTGTAGGATTTCTTAATATAGGTTTGTAATCACCATAAAAAATAATATGCCAAAGATCAATATCTTTAGATTTCACATAAGTTTTAAATTTATTTTTCTAATAGATAAAACCATTAACTTCAAAGAGTGGTGGTCTTTGCATAGATTGCCCATCCTTTTAGTTTTCCAAATCCAATTGATTGATTTTAAGATTTTAAAAATATAATATATTATAAAAAAACTTTAGTAACCTGCTCTGATACCAATTGTGGAAAACTAGAGGGGGGGGGTGTTGAATAGTTTTATCGATTTAAATTTACTTTTAGAAAATATATAGATCGATTTTATGTGAATATTGATGATATTTTTTATAGACTATTATATTCAAGCAAATAAATAATAAAAGTAAATAAAGTAAAGATAAAGTAGGAAGAGATAAAACCGTGACACAAGTATTTATAGTGGTTCGGCTACATAGGCTCCTTCCTTGCCCTACTCCACTCCTTGAGTACCAAACTCGAGAGTTCGTAAACACTAGTCCATAATTTCCTTGTCCGGCGAAGAAGCGTCACAACGTCGCTTACACTTTATTCGGTATAAAGCTAAATACCGGGTTTTAACAACGGTAGAACCAACCTTACGTCGCTTACACTTTTTCTGGTACAAAGCTAAATACCGGGTTCTAACAAAGGTAGAACCAACCCAATGCTATCTACACTTTACAAGAATGAAGGATATGTTTATAATGAATGGATGATGTACAAGAATCAATATAATGATCTTGGTATGATGATGGGGACTAGCAACAAGTGTACTTGGGGCTTGATCGTCTTGTATGCTAACTCGGTAATATCTTCTTCTAATAAGAGAATCACCAAAAATGAAATATGAAAGTGAGTTTAATCTAAGATCAAATGATAGAAAATGATATAATAATGTTAGAGAGATGTGAGAGATATGGGTGAAGAAAACCTAATAAATGACTTGCTATTTATAGACAAAAACATGACACTGTTCACCGGATCTGACAGATCCCTTCTAAAAGGGATCCAACTAGAGTATAGACCTGTTTTTGAAAAGCTTACTGCCAACTCTACGATAATAAGAAGAAAGCTGTGGAGCCTACTAAAGAGGTTAGTAATTCAAACCTATTTGATTTGCTTAAATTAGTTGATAATGATGAGGAGTTGGGTACCAATGCAGGGCTTCAAATTTAGCTAGTAACGATGCCAATTCTAGTGGCTCCTCGTTATGTAATTTTGAAACTATTAGGACTAGCACTACCCTTATTGTTGAGAAAATTAGGAAGATTGAAAAGCTAATTATTGATGGGAAAGTTACTCTAGTGGATGATGATGGTAAACCCCTGAAAAAGGTTGATTATCCAGGTGATCATGATAGTGAGGGATTCTTATGAGAATGGTCTTCATCATAGTCACAATTCTCATAAGAATCCCTCCATGATGTAGTAACAATCTCCCCTTTTTTGTTAATGACAAAACTTAAAATTATTTAAGTAAAGAATAAAATTTATAATTTTTAAATTGGAGTTTTGACTTCCTTCTCACCCTTTTTGTCGAAACAATAATAGCGTTGAAGAAAAACTAACAACGTATGTAATATATATGGAGAAAAATAAGATGATCCAAAATGAATCGAATGCTATGCTCCCCCTTGATGGAATCTCCCCCTTAATGAGGGAGTCAAGGAATCCAAATGGATTTGAATGTTAAAAAGATAATGGTTAGTATGATGATAAATAATGTAATTATATGCTCCCCTAGCTTTGTGAGTACCTACAGAAAATGTTAGAGAATTTTTTTTTGTTTTGATGTCTGCACGGATCAGCGGGATCCCTTTTAAAAAGGATCAGTCCTTATATAAAGAAGGGATCTGGTCACCTGAAAAATATCAAACATTGACACTTTGCCAAAATGGGTTAGTACACATATAATCCAAGGGATAATGAAATCTATCAAAAAAAATAGTAAGTAGGATGCATAAGTATAATAGACTAGGCATGCAAGAAATGATATGAACTTTAATCATTGTAATAAAAGAGATCAATCAAATAGAGTGACATTTAGTCACATACATAAGAGAAAAAAATAAGAACAAGGATTGTTCTTTTAAACTTAAAATCTAGAAAAAGAAAAAAATATAATATTAGTCATATGCTTGCATAATCTTCACCAAAATTTATATGGATAGTTTTGGTGGGTGAGTGCGTTAAGGCGATCGAGGATGCGGTTAAGAATAAATCGCATCTCTTCACGCATTTCATGAACCATGACTTGCGTACCTTGGCAATGCTCACAAAAATTCTCATGTAGAAGAGGTGGTGGAAGGTCGTTGGACCACATGGGTTGATTGAGTAGCGGAAGGTGTGGTGAAAAAGGTGGCATAGCGGTTCCATGTCTATAATATCGGGTATTGGTGGTGGTTAGTTTGCAATACGTTCGATGGATTCGAACGTGGGTTAAGGAGGAGGTGGATTGGTGGTCCTTGGAGGTAGATCTTCTAGTGAGTCAAAGAAAGGATGGGGAGATGTAGGTGGTGTGGAGAAGATGCGCTCAATGGGTTCTAAGTTTATTGTCAAAGGTGATGATTGTTTTGAGGGTTGAGTAGGAGCCGGAGGTGGTGTGGTTAGTGGTGGTGGTGTTGTTTTAGGAGTTGTGAGTAACTAGGTTGGAGAGAAGCCCGATGGTACTAATGGTGTTGTTGGTAGAGAATTAAGAGGAGTGCATGGAGAAGCTACATGGTAATCACAAGGTGGTGAGAATCTTTGAAATGGAGGTGAGTTGGTTGGTGATATTAGACTAACTAGGCAACAAGGTCTTACGCTTATCCTAGCAGTCTTTCTTTTGTTAGATTTCTTTTCGCTAGAGTTTTTAGTCATCTTAAAGATCAAAGGATGACTGAGATTTATAGGTTGAAGGTGATGAAGATGCTAGCAACAAGAATGACTATTTATAGAAGAAACCATGTGATTGTGTCGTCGTGTAGGTTGTTATTTTAGTTATCAAGTTTTACATTTATAGTTTGCCAACTTTACCTAAAACAACACTTTAACGGGCAATGTACCCGATTAGATGTAGTTTCATTGGAAAGTAGGGTGTCGATCACTAAGAGCGAGAACGTTAATCTATAGTTCTATCAATATTTTGGTTAACTAAGCTAAGTTAATTTAAACTATGTTAATTCTAATCTATGTTAAACCTATGCTAAACCTATGTTAATCCCAATTCTAATGGATAAGAGGGGTTTTTAGTCTGAGAGACTGGCACAGGTTTTGTGGTAACTTAGATCAATTTAGAACACACTAACACACGCAAGCAGATTAACAAAAGATAGAAGAGCGGTCTAGCCAAATATAAGAAAACTGTATTAACCATGATTAATCCAATTAAAACGCTAGTTTGTATATTTAGTGCAATGAGTGCTTATCTAGAGGCGGCATACCATTCCAAGATTTAGGCGGTACTTCTTCCTAAACCTAGACACGTAGAATTCAGTCACAATTAAACGCATCCGCATAAAGCATCCTATTTGCTTATTATAATCTATATTAGGAGATTAATCATGGTGATCTTATTAAACCGTAGCTCATGGAGACTTTACCCACTTACTGCTTAATGGCTCTTTATATATTAGTAGTCCACTGTTCGAGTCTTTACCAAAGGAAGAAAAACACTATACTAGGTCACCTGCTAGAATAACTTATTCCCATAAGCGATTGGTAAAGATAGATCAATATTTGTGATCCTATTATTCTAGATATTTAAATTGCGGATATGAAGAGCCATCCCGACATCTAGCTAGCGAGATATATTGCATTCCTAGATCCAGTTGAATGATGGGTCGCATACTTAAGCATATATTCAAGGAATCAAAGAAGAGAAACTGCTAACCATTACCTCTGAACTTGTAGTTAGCTTGGTTTATGAAAATAGCAAGCAAAAGAAGAGGGTAATGGATATTAAAGAGATTCCAAAGTTTTGTGATGTGACGTTGAAAAGAGTGTTGGAAAAGGTGAAGAAGTTTAACCTGAATGTAAAGCACGGTTATGCTGACCCGGATATTAGAAATGAAGATGCAAAATACATGAGGTTTTATGAAGAATACATAATTGATCGTTTGAGGCATCGAGACCAAATGAGACGCTGAGAAAGCTATGTGAATGGAAGACCACTACTTGACTTAAGGGAACGCCCAGAATAATCGACCTTTAGAGGAAGATTGTTAGGTTTAAAAGTGTCATTTATTAATATGTTAGTGGTTTATTTATTTTTTATGTTGTTTAGTCTTTACTTCATGTTTAAAATAGTAATTGTAATAAAGTTAAGTGAGATTAATTAAAATATCTCACTTAACATAGGTAGGAAGGGTAGTTTAGTCAAATAAGAAAAAGAGTGCTTACCACTATATAAATACCCCTTCATTAGATGAAGGGGTTAAGGCTTGACATTGTAATTTCTCTCCCTCCCTCTTTCTTTTATTTTTTATAAAATTAAAAATTGTGAAAATCTTGCCTTCCTCTCTTTTATTTCCCTACGATTCTAATCCGCTACTAAGTGTGATTCAATACTTATCGACCTAACATTCTAGACCAAATTTCGTAAGCATTTCTTTAATATATTTAGATTGGTTGAAAAAGATGTCATCTTCTAGTTGTTTTATTTGTAAACCGAGGAAAAAGTTCAACTCGCCCATCATACTCATTTCAAACTCGTCATACATGATTTTAGAAAAATCGTCGCAAAGCTCTTGACAAGTTGATCCAAATATAATGTCGTCCACGTATATTTGGACAATAATAATAAGCGAGTCTCATTTATTGGTAAATAGAGTGTTATCTACCAATCCCATGGTATACTTATATTCTAGGAGGAAAGCCTCAAGTCTATCATACCAAGCTATGGGTGCTTGTTTAAGACCATAAAGAGCCTTTTTGAGTTTGTACAAATGATTAGGTTTTTCAAAGTCGACAAAACTAGGAGGCTGTTATACGTAGACTTCTTCATTAATACTGTTTAGAAAATCACCTTTGATGTCCATTCAAAAAAGTTTGAAATCGTTTGCACAAGCATACGCAAGAAGAATTATTATAGATTCCAATCTTGCTACGGGAGCATATGTCTCATCGAAATCTACTCCTTCTTGTTGGTTGTATCCTTATGCGACAAGCCTAGCTTTCTTTCTAGATACAATACCATTTTCATCTAATTTATTTAAAAAAACCCATTTTGTACCAATGATGGTTTGATTTTTAGGAGGTGGGACAAGATTCCAAAGATCATTTGCAACGAATTGGTTTAACTCTTCTTGCATAGCTATTATCTAATTTTCGTCTTTAATAGATTCGTAAACATTTTTAGGTTCTACGGATGACATAAAACAAAAGAAGTTACTTTGGTTATGTGCTTGAGACTTCAAGGTTCTTTCGTTTAATTTTCCTGTGACCTTTTCTAAGGGATGGTTTTTGGATTCTTTGATGTTTACAATTTCTTTTTTTAATGGTCCATTTTTCTTATCTTCTATTTTTTCTATTTGGTTTTATATGATTTGACTTTTAATTATATCATTATCTACTAAAGGTGATGATTTTGGAGAATGACTTTCATCGAATCTTACATTTAAAAATTCTTCAATTTTCATGGTTTCTTTGTTTAGAATTATATAAGTCTTGCTATATGGGGAATATCCTAAATATATGCATTTGGTAGATTTAGGATCGAATTTAGTGAGATAGTCTTTAGTATTAAGTATGAAACACTTCCAAAAACTTTAAAATATTCTAATGATGGGTTTTTACCTCTAAAAATTTGTAGAGAATTTTTCCAAGAAAGGGCCTAATATATTATATTAAGTATATAAGTAGACGTGTCGACGACATTACACTAAAACTTTTGAAGGATAGATTGTTCATTTAACATAGTACGACTCATTTCTTGTAAAGTTCTATTTTTACGTTCAAATACCCCGTTTGATTGAGGAGTGTGCGAAGCTGATAAATTGTGAGTAATTCCATTAGTGTCACAAAAAGCTTCAAATTACACTTCGTTATCAAACTCCCATCCATGATCTGTACGGATTGACCTAATGGGACATCCTTTTTCAACTTGAATTTTCTTACTTAAAATTTTAAAATGATCAAAATCTTCACTTTTGTTTTTAAAAAATCTAGTCCATGTATACACTGAATAATCGTCCACTATAACCAAGGTGTAGAAGTTGTCTTCATAACTTTGGATAGCCGACGGACCAAACAAGTCCATATGTAAAAGTTCTAGAAACTTATTAGTAGAACCCATATTTTTAGCCTTATGGCTAGCATGGAATTGTTTTCCTATCTTGCAAGCATCACAAAAATGATTTTCAAATTATAGTTTTAGTAGATTTCTAACAAGTTCTTTTGATGATAGTGATTGTATACGTCACATATTGGCGTGACCCAATCTTCGAAGCCAAAGAGTCGAAGTATCATCTATAGAGGCTAGACAAAGTTTATCTTTAGGTGTCTTACCAATTTTCATTACATAAAGACCAGTTTTCCTTATTCTTCTTCCTATGGTAATGCCCTCTTTAAGTATTTCACTACCGGTTTCACTACAAACTACTTTGCACTTTTTATCACATATTTGACTTATGCTAAGCAAGTTAAAGTTAAGATTATCTACATGAATAACATCATTAATAGTCAGGAAGTTATGAGTAATTGCACATTTGCCGATGATTTTGCTTTTTCTGTTACTACCAAACTATACGTTACCTTCGTCTTAAGCTTCGTTAGTGGAGAATAAGCTATTGTTTCTGGTCATGTGTCTTGTACACCCACTATCCTTGATCCTTTGATCTGGATCCAATTTTACCTTTAGACATACCTATAAGCAAGAAACAACTCAAGTATTTGGTACCCAATATCTCATGGGTCCATTTTCATTATACATACCGTTTATTTGGTTAACAAAAGGAAATGCTTGGTATAATCCCCAAGGAACAAAGTTTGGAGGTTGAAAATGGTATCCGTTATGTGGGTGATAGTTCCAATTTACTTGGTTGTAGCTGCATTTAGGAAACGATGTTTTGTCTCCTTAGTGGCTTTTTGGTGTTTTTTGGATTTTACTTTTTGTAAGTTATTGACCGTGTTTTAAAGCCGGTGGTTGTTTGGTATTTTCTATAGTAGCACTAGGTGAGGTTTTCTTAGTTATTTGAACATAGTTGGTTCTAGATGGCATAGATGGTTTCAATTTTATAGCTGTTGCATCAAGTCCCCGGATCCCTTCGACTGCACTAGCCGGATCCCTTTCAAAGGGATCCGCTGGATCCGAGACATCAAAGGCCTTTTTATTAGTATTTTAATTAGTTTTTGCCGTTAACCTTACTAGTCGAAGCTTTACAATCTGTAAATCCTAGACCTTTTCTGTCATTAGGTGATATTTGATTTTCAAGAATTTCATTCAGATAATGGCTACTATTTTCAAACTTAGCAAGTTTAGAAGCAAGTGAGTCATTTTTCGTACGAAGTTCTAGACACGACTTACATTCTTCATTAAATCCCTTTATTTTTCTCTACCCTTTTCAACATTTCTTTAGTTCAAAAACTTTATTATTTAGGAGTTCAATTTTAGTTTTTAAATGCTTGTTTTTCTTAATAACCTCAAGACTATTTTTGCATAATTTGTTATATTCATTTTGTAAAGTTTCATCATCTAAGGATGAATTACTATAGTAAAGGGAATTGGAATGTACTTCGTTTGATTCGTGTGCCATGAGACATATCTCTTCCTTTTTGATATCTACAACTTCATCACTATCGCTCCACTACCCTCCAACGAATCCTTTTTGATCATTGTAGGAGTGTTTGGGACAATCACTTAAGTGATTTAGATCGCTACACTTAAAACACTTTCGATCACCTTTCCCCTTTTTGTCTTCCTTTACTTTTCGGAAGGCCTTTTGTCGTCATGTTGTCATCGGACGAATCTTCCACTTCATCTAAAGAACTTCTTAAAGTCTCTTAACGCCATGACGTATTCTTCATCTTCACTACCCGAAGAAGAAGTTTCTTCGTCAATTGACTCCTTTTTCGCTTTTAGAGCTAGTGACTTGTATCTTTCTTTCTTGTTTTTGGAATCCTCAGAATCTTTTTCAAGTACTACTTCATAGACTTTTAAGTTGCCAATAAGTTCGCTGAGATGAAGTGTCGACAAGTCTTTTGACCCCTCAATGGCCGTTACCTTTGGTCGCCATTTAGTTGGAAGTGCCCTTAGAAATTTCCTAACATGATTACGACATGAAAAAGATTCGTTAAGTGCTTTTAGAGATGTAATAATGGTACTAAATCTAGCAAATACACAATCAATACTTTCATCATCGGAAATTAAAAATTGTTCATATTGTTAAACTAACAAATCTATTTTATTTTCTTTGACTTGTTTATTACCTTGATGAATAATTAATAATGAGTTCCAAATATCTTTAGCCGTTTTGCACATAAAAATTCTTCCATATTTCTTTTTAGAAAAAGGCGTTGTATAAAACCACTTTAGCTTCATTATTTTTAGAAAACATTTTCTTGTGCTCATCATTTTGTCTTTCATACAGAACACTTTCATCTCTATCGGTTGTAGGATTTCTTAAAATAGGTTTGTAATCACCATCAAAAATAATATGCCAAAGATCAAAATCTTTAGACTTCACATAAGTTTTTAATCTAATTTTCTAATAGATAAAACCATTAGCTTAAAAGAGTGGTGGTCTTGCATCGATTGCCCCTCTTTGTAGTTATCAAAATCCATTAGATCGATTTTAAGATTTTAAAAATACAATATATTTAAAAAAAACTTTAGTATCCTACTATGATACTAATTGTGGAAAACTAGAAGGGGGGGGGGGGGGGAGGTTGGAAAGTTTTACCGATTTAAATTTACGTTTCAAAAATATATAGATCGAGTTTATGTGAAGATTGATGATATTGATTTGTAGACTATTATATTCAAGAAAATAAATAATAAAAGTAAATAAAGTAAGATAAAGTGGAAGAGATAAAACCGTGACACAAGTATTTATAGTGGTTCGGCTACAAGGACTCCTTCCTTGCCCTACTCCACTTCCTGAGTATCCAACTCGAGAGTTCATAAACACTAGTCCACAATCTCCTTGTCCGGCGGAGAAGCCTCATAACGTCTCTTACACTTTATCCGGTACAAAGCTAAATACCGGGTTCTAACAACGGTAGAACCAAACTTACGTCGCCTACACTTTTTTCGATACAAAGCTAAATACCATGTTCTAACAAAGGTAAAACCAACCCAATGCTATCTACACTTTATAAGAATGAAGAATATTTTATAATGAATGAATGATGTACAAGAATAATGTAATGATCTTGGTATGATGATGGAGACTAGCAACAAGTGTATTTTGGCTTGATCGTCTCATATGCTAACTTGGTAATATCCTCTTCTAATAAGAGAATCACCAATAATGAAATATGAAAGTGAGTGTGATCTGAGATCAAAGGTTAGAAAATGCTATAACAATGTTAGAGAGATAGGTGAAGAAAACATGAGAAATGACTTGCTATTTATAGGCAAAAACATGACACTGTTCACCCGAATCCGACGGATCCATTCTAAAAGGGATCTGGCAGTGTTAGGCAAGGGATCCGGCGGCCTCGTATGCAAATCCAGATTTTGGATATCAAATCTTCAAAAATATTGTGTAATCTTTCAAGATCTTGCCAAAATATGAAAAGATTATGGTGATGTCATGCATGATGTAAAATGTAATTTTATTTTAAGAAATTTCTAAAAATGGATGTGTAAGTAACTTTGTGTTACTTATATAATGTGTAGTTTTGTAAAATTAATTATATGTACAAAACCGTGAGTTTATTAAAATGTATGTAGTTTGATGTATGATAGATGTAATGAGTTAGAGAACTATTGGTTTAAAACTTATGTATATTATTTTATACTTATAATGATTTTATGATTGTCATCGATAAAACATATAAATATCATAAAATATAAATAAATTATTTGTATTAACATAACGAATAAACAAAAATCACAGTCAATTAAATATATTAGATGATAAGTATAAAAAATAATTATACGTATAATAATATTATCAGTATCGTATGTAATTTAGTTTGATTTATAAAATACATATAGCTTCATTGTTTTATTTCAAATATTTTCATAGCCCCACTACTAGTGTTAATAATAATATGAATAATTTCGTATATCACCTTATTTTCTAATAAATTTCATATATATCAATAGTACAAACATTGAATGCATAATGTATAACGTTTTTAACGCATATTTGAGTAAATATGAAATTTCCAATTAAAATGAGAGAGGATACATGAAATTACCCCATAAAAATAAAGTACACTTTAATTTAACCAACATTTTTTACTTTGAGCTAAAGCAATAGAGGATCAAAGTTGAAGTTGGCCATAATCACCATGTATTAATTATCAAATAGCTTTGGTGTGTCTTCCATTATAAATGTACCTTTGTGTTGTCAATATAAAACTAGAAAGTGCATAAGAAAGATATGAAAAGAAACTTTCTGAGATCTATCGCATTAAGAATGATTCACCAAGATGGTGAAACCCACTTCGTTATGTTTGTTATAGTCTATGATTTATATTATATAATGTGAATATGTGATCCATATGCTGATATGATCAAATAAGGACGTATAGGCCGTCCTTTAACATTTCGGATTCATAGCTAGGTTGGACATTCTTATTAGAGAATAGAGCCGAGTCCGGGCTTGTGACCCGAGTGGGGGCATTAAAGTTATTGGAGGGCCTAGTGCTAGGGGCAACCTTGGCTCGGTTTTATGTTTATTATTGATCACTATTTATAATAACAATTACATAAGAGATATTAAACCCTAATTGATCCTATTCTCTAATAATTCTCTCCAACTTCAGAATGAGGAATGCACATAAGCAACGGCTCGTTATTAGTATATGTTTGATGTCCAAATTAGATATCTGATATACCAAATTTTGATCATGTATGAATCATTAGTATTCACTTTTTATTGACTAAAAAAAAAAAGAACAAAAAGGTGCTGCAAGTTAATCCAACTTGTCACTAATTTATTAGTGGTATCTGTTAGGTTAATTGCTTAAAAATGAATTATATTTGTCATTTTTTATTTTTGTGTTTAATGAACTTTTTTTTATTGTGTGCAATGAACTTTCAAATTTCGATCATTGTATTTTGTGACTATTCTGCCATGTAAAATGACCATTTTACCCTTCGAAATAAGAAAAAAGTAAGGGTAAAATGGTCACAAAATACACACAATGATCGAAATTTGAAAGTTCAGTACACACAATTAAAAAAAAAGTTAAGTACACACAAAAACAAAAAAAGTTAAGTACACACAATAACAAAAAGTGATAAGTATGATACATTTTAAGCAATTACCCTATCTCTTATGATTGGGTAATCATAGTGGCCTTAAAATGAATGTTTAGCTGTCGTATTTGCACCAGGAGCAAAAAGTTTGGATAGCTTTCCACTACTATAAATCTTCTTACAATAATCTACAAAAGTTGATGTCTTAAGACAAGGAATGTGGATTGATTTTATCCAACTTTTTGGTTTCCAAATTAAAAATCATTAAGGCAAGCTAATAACGGACCGGAAAAAGTTAATATAACAACAGAAATGAAAAAAAAGGATACCAATAAAGCTATTTAGAACAAGAACATAAAAACGAGCGGTTTAAGTCTATACAAAAATCCGTGTGTCGCTAGGGTGTATGGGTCTTGCGACTCAAACTTTTCGATCACTATAGGAACTAAGGAGTAAGGAAGCAGCATCCAAACCAATTCAGGACTAATGGTATAACCGTTATTCGTCTATTAGCAAGGTTTACTACAAATTTGAACCTTCAAAACAACTATTAAGGATGTAAAACAAAGCAACCCTAATGTTAATGAGACGAGACGGACATAATGACCAACTATTAGTGTTTTGTTTAGTGAGTCATTTACATGAATACTGAATGCAGCTCCTAAATACACTATATAAACTAGCATATCTGATTAACTCGTGTACATTAGCAAATTTCTCAGCGAGTACTTGGAACATATCCGAGCAACTTCATTAATTTAAAAACATTTCTCAAAGTTGAATAAATGTCCTTCTTTTTAGCTTGCCGTTTATCTTTCATCATAAAAACATGAAATTTACCCTGAATTTCAATCCAACAACAACCTGGTTGTTTAACAACGCCTCGTTGCCTCATAGCCTTTCTAACTCGTTTAAACCCCAATTTCTCTGTTCGGCATACATATTTGAAAGCAAAACATACGGAACGAAATTGTTACTGTCTATTTCTATGACCTTTTCCATCACTTACTTTCCTAACTCGATGTTACCATGTCCTTTACAACCACCAAGTAAAGATCCCCAACGACAGCTAGCATCGGTCTGTATTGGCATTGAGTCAATTAAGTTCTTGGCTTCAATACACGCTTAATGAAATGACATCTCCATATTCTTTACACATTGAGTAAAAATAACGACTACTATAAGGTTTAGCAAAATCACCTTGAATGGTGATGATGTATATTCAATACCTATATATAGGGGATACACTTTACAGGATAACTATCAAAACAAAGATTACAAATATTATCTACAACTAACAATGCTACAATGACGGGGTCATATACTTTCTGGAATATTCTTGCTGACATCCCCCCTCAAGCGAACTCGCGGTGAGCCGACATGAAGCTTGGAGCGTAAATCTTCAAACAATGGTCGAGGAACAGGCTTGGTGAATATATCTAGTTGTAGATTAGTTGGAACAAAATGAGTTGTAAGTTTACCAGAAGAGTAACTCCCGGATAAAATGGTAGTCAATGTCAATATGCTTAGCACGTTTGTGGGCAATGGGAATTTGGTTGAGAAAAAGAGCACTTCGATTGTCACACAGCAGAACAGGTCGAGTAGAAGACGCCACGTGCAATTCACGAAGAAGGTGGGACACCTAAACCATTTCGGCTGCTGTATTGGCCATTGCACGATATTCAGATTCACAACTTTAACGAGAGACGGTTGGTTGCTTTTTAGCACTCCATGAAACTAAATTATCACCGAGAAAGATGGAGTAACCATAAGTTGAGCGACAGGTTCCAAACAACGAGCCCAATAAGCATCAGAATAGCCGAGCAAAGAAGGAGGATCACTATGATGAAAACTGAGCCCGAAAGAGATAGTCCCTTTTTATGTATCTCAATATAAGTTTAACAGCGCGAAAGTGATCAACAGTAGGAGCATGAAGAAACTGATTAACTTGATTGACCGCATATGAGAGGTCAGGTCTCGTGATCGTCAAATATTGCAAGGCACCGACAAGCGAGCGGTATAACGTGGAGTCTGTAAAAGGTGCACCTGCACTTAAAAGCTGTTGTCCTGAATGAAGTGGTGTGGCGACATGTTTTGAGTCAAGAAAACCAGCACGTAATAAGATATCATGAGCATACTTGGTTTGACTCAAGAACAACCCGTCATTAGTATACATAACCTCCAAACCAAAAAAAATATAAAAAAAAAAAACCAAAAAGAAAAGTGCCAGAGACCATGATCCTTAATGGCAAACTCATTGTTTAGACGAGCGATAAAACGATGGATCATGCTATGGTCATTACCTGTTCAGATAATGTCGTCAACATAAACCAAAAGATAAAGTATGTAAGAGTCGCGCCGAAAAATAAAGAGTGTTGGATCAGCTTTGCTACAAGTGAAACCGAGATGTATTAGAAAATCACTCAAGCGTTGAAACAAGCACGTGGAGCATGTTTTAAACCGTATAAAGCTTTGTTAAGGCTGCAAACATGATTGGGATATCGACGAAACCCCGAGGCTGTTCCATAAATACTATATCAGATAAATGGCCAGTTAAAAATGCATTTTTTACATCTAGTTGATGAAGAGGCCATTTATTAATGACAACAAGAGCAAGGATAATATAAACAGTGGCAACCTTTACGACGGGGCTAAATGTATGAGAATAATCGAGGCCTGGTATTTGTGTAAATCCTTGTGCTACAAGACGAGCTTTGAGGCGATATACAGCACATCCCGAGTGATACTTTGTTCGAAAGACCCATTTCGAACCCACCACATTGGAGTCCTTTGGACGCGGAATGAGAGTCCATGTCTTATTTGAATGAAGTGCAAGCATTTCCTCTTCCATAGCAGCAAGCCATTGTGGGTTATTGGCAGCAGATTTATAACCCTTAGGGTCCTTAGTGGCAAAGAGGGCTTGATGAAGAGGAGTAGAAGAAACATGAGCTAAATCTGCCATGGGTCAGTGTTTAAAAATTCCATCCTTAGACGGAGTAACCATGGGGTGAGTAGGATGGGTTGGTTAAGAAACGGGAGCAGTAGAACCTGTGGTGGAAGGGACAGATTCAACCATCTTCAGTGGGTAGCAGGACACGTGGTGGGGTGTCAATTATAGGGGCTGATGGCTTAGTACATGATGGGCAATGTATTGGTTTCATGGGATGGGTGACTGATTTCATTTCCTTGGATGAATGTTGGACATCAGTACGCGATGGTGCATGAGAGAAATGTATGGGGTCATAAAAGTTAGAGAATTCCAAAGTGACAGGTTGTATGCCAGTTGATGCACCAGTAAATGGAAATAATGACTCATCAAACTGTGCATGACGAGTTGTATAAATACGAGATGTAGATGGATCTAAACACCCGATTTATGATGTAGGCGACCCAAAAAGTGACAGGTGAAGACCAAGCAAGCCAAACATAGCGACCAGTTTGAAGACCAAGCACTTCAGCCATGGCCTCTTCAGAAAGCGAGGAATGAAGGAGAAGAAGAACACGCTGATCATGAAATTTCCAGGTTGTGTACGCGGTATTTGGCGAGCTTGTACCATCTGTAGAAGGGATGGAAGTCGTTGGAGGCTTCATGGAGCCATCAACATAACCCAATAAGTTTTGAGAAGAAAGAAGGGGCAACATCTGATTACACCATAAAAAAAAGTTGGAAGAGGAGAGCCAATACGTCTAGTGTAAACAGGAGGGCTAATATGAAAACAATATCATCACAAATTTTTGTGCTTGTTACTAAAGCTTTGTTTCATTTAAGGAACCAGAACATTTTATCATAAAAGTCCCATAACTTTATGTTTTGATTTCTTATTTCTTAGTTCATTCCCGCATCATGGTATCTGGTATGTAGTGTATTACAAGGACCAAAATGGTGAGTTCTTTTGGTAAGTAATCTAAGTGAGTAAGTCGTAAGTGTTATGATTGCTCAAGTAAATAGGATGGTTGATTGCTATTAAAAGTGAAATAACATATATAGTCGTAACATTGAACACGATGAAAATTTATAGACAAAGGACGAGATATAAATTTATAGTCGTAAGTGTTATGATTGCTCAAGTAAATAGACGATAAGCCAAACGTATATAGACAAAGGACGAGATATAAATTTATAGCAATGTTAGTGTAATATTGAACACGATGAAATAGAAACAAAGCAAATACAAGAGACAACAATCATATACAATTGTGACATTGAATTTCCACGAATTCCAGCATAACATCACTTTACCCTGCAATTATGCACGTATAAGAATACTCAGTTTAAGAAAAAACAAATACAATTGTTACTATTTAAACATGATGACAACAAAGTGCTAACTCAGCATATAAAAATAAAAGAAGGTTATAGATGTAACATACTTGGTGCAGTCAGTATCAATACTGATCGTGTATGGCATTTTTATTCTACACATCTCTTGAAGAAGGTGGTAGCGTTGGGGATTGATGTCCTTGTTATTTCTAACATCTTCAATTAGACAAAAACAAGTTGTCTGGTGGTTAAAGGTCGTTGATTTCTTGAGATCATAAAAAGCATCGCAACAAGTATTTGGGAGGGCAGCTCCGCCCCTCAAGTAATCCTGACATGGCTTCATCTTATCCATCACAGCAGGGCAGTGATTCCTCGAAGGTATGGCTTTTGAATTTTGGGATGATACCACCAAGAAAACTACTAGAACACAAAAAATCTTCATCTTTTGTTGTAAAACAAGTTTTATTGTTTGTTATGTATATGGTTCATGTGTAGGAAAAATTTACGGAGTGTACTACGTATATATAGGATGTTACACCCATGCATGTCAATATTTATAATAAACTCATTCGTTAAAGGTTGTTTTCTTTATAAACCAAATATGTTAGGTACATATTACGTGTATATTAGTGTTGACAACTACTAAAACCTAATGAGTTAAATTTAGGCATAACAAAGTTTGTGAAGAAATGGTTTGTGTGAATTGGTCATATCATGAATATAAAAATTAATGATTGGATGCCTAACTTCTCCTTGAGACCACGTTATATTTGAGTTATATATGTGAATTGGTCTAAACATGTTTTTTTTTCATCAATATTCCACGTTATATTTGAGTTATATATAATTTCAAATGCGACCAAGCAATATAATCACTTAAGGAAGAAACCATTAAGATGTAGAGGCTCGTACAATGTACATACTTGTTTATTCCACTCATAGTTAGTACAATGTACATACATATTTATGTTAATCTACCAAGTTTGATTGAAACTAATTACTCCCTCCGACCCATATTAAATGCCCACTTTAACTTTTTGAGTTTTTATTTCTCAACTTTGACTTTAAATATTTTTGTTTGTGTTATATAATACTTGATGTAAAATATTTAAATGAATTGAGTTTTAAATGTATTATAATTCGATAATTTTCATCAGGTACTAGATAACAAAAAAAGTTATTAAAGATCAAAGTTAAAAAAAGACTGTAAAAGTCAAAACTGAATATTTAATATGAGACGGAGGTACTATAAATACCTTTGCCGGGATAGTAACATGTTTAAAGAGCTTGATTCAAAAAGCATTTTTTGAACCATCCGGAGAGGAGTGTGATAAAAGCTAGCTAGGATGATCAAAACTAATGGTCTATGCTTAGATAAAGAAAAAAAGCACATACAATTCATAAGACGTTGTATAATCAATCATACACCAAATATAAATAATGATCAATAATAATTTATTCATTGTTTAACATAGTACGCGACACCAAACTTTAACCCTCTCCTCCATTATCATATATCGATCCATACAAACCCTACCTTTTCTACCATTTCAAAAATTCCACATAATCCTTTTCACTAACAAATCTTCATTCTCGTTTTCACATAATCTGATCCCATCAACTGTCTTCATTCATTAGTCTCATACATCAACCTTTCAATATCTCATCAAAACTAGGGTTATAATTATTTATTAGTTCAACGACACCAAAGGGTTCATGTTCATCACACTTGAAGTTGGTGGTGAGGACTTTTTCCGTCAATGAGTCAAGTATTAAAAACGTATAAAAAAATAAACATTTTTTTATTTTTTAAAACGCCCAACACTATTAAAAAACGTACGTACAAAAAACATTAAAAAACGTATAAAATAAACGTTAAAAAACGTATAAAAAAATTCGGTTCAAGTATAAATAAAACGTTAAAAAAGCGGTTCAAGTATAAATAAACGTTAAAATGTATAAGAAAACACTAACAGGGAACCCGCGCTTCGCAGCGGGATGTTATATTGCGACATTTTATATCGATTTCAAACATTAAAGTATACAAAATTTATTATATTTTATTTTCATGACGTTATAATGACAAATTGTGAAAAAAAGTATAATAGTTAAACACTATAAACTTGCAATTGCTAATGTATTGGTCCAAAAATATTGGTTTAGATTATTTAGTTACAAGGGTTATTGAACTGGGCTTTCTTTACTAATACAATGGAATGGGCTGATATTTTGACCCATTATTTCTGTTTGGACAGAAAATCCATCAGCAACTAACACATCAGAAACCGAATAATAAGCAAATTGAATGATTCATAAACGAAAATATAAATATTTATATCAGAACAAAATCAAAAACATGAAAAGTAGTTACATCATTATTACTACAATTGAAGAGAATACAAATAAACTGATAGCATTTAACATAAATAAATGGCCGTATATAACTTTGGGCCTGAGCCCATCTTGCATCGGTCCGTCATCAACATTTAATCGTAGATTGGTGTCTGGTTCATAAAATGTGAACTTACTTTTCCTGCTAATGATTTTTGTTCTGATGTAAATATTTATATTATGATGTTTTACTTGCTGATGGACTTTCGGCCCAAAGAAATATAATGGGTCAAAATGTCAGCCCATTTCATTGTTAAACGTGATTTCATTACCGAAATCACGAATACACTATAAACTTTTACTTTTCAACATCTTTACACTTAGTAAAGTTGCAAAGACCACATACACGGCAAAATAAAATACACAAATGAAAATTACATTAAGCGGAAATAGCATTATAATGCACAAATTGAATTGCAAATCAGAAACAAATGCTTCAATATGGATGAAAAAAACACGTTTAATATATAATAGGGAACCTGCGCTTCGCGGGATTTTCTACAACAACATTTGTATATTCGCACTTAATGGAATAGCAATAAATGTTAGATATGAGTAGTCACTTCAAAAACTAAATTCCTAACAATCTAAGAGACATAAATAAGAATGTGCTGGAACATTTGCATATAAATCATCATACATAAATAACATTTGCAAATAAATAAGATTGTACCGGAACATTTGCATTTGTTAAATAGATTAGTTATGACGATGCTCATGCATAATAGTATGTCCATATCTTGCTGGTGCTGATGATTAACGTTTTGAAGTACTTGCTGATAACGGAAGTTAAAGGTTTATGGCTCATGCTTAAAATTTGATGATGTTGTTGACGTAGGCTTCCAATATAAACTATAAGGGTCCGTTTAGTTTGTTAAGAGATTTGGATATAGATTTGGATTTGGATTTGAATTTAGATTCAGATTTGGAGTAGTTATTAAGAAAAAATGTAACAAAGAGAAAATGTATGATTGTCAGCCCAATCCTTTGAGCCTACATACACTTACCAAACATCAGATTTGAGTGTGAAAGTCAGAAAGCCATACCAAGACACCCTAATTTTGATACTCCATTATACATAAATAGGAAATATATTTTCTGATGTAAATATATAAATTTGTGTTTATGAACATTCATTTTGAATCTTATTCAGATTATGATGTTTTACTTGCTGATGGAATATCGGCCCAAACAGAAATAATGGGTCCAAATGTCAGACCATTTCATTATAATTTATAAAAAAGACCCATTTCAATAACCCTAATAGTTTCTATATAATACACTAACATATCATAATCTTTATTTTTTTTCATATCTAATAAGAACACACAAGAACTCTTTACAAATACAATCAAATGGCAAATAACATTGATTTCAAACTCAAGATGATCGATCAAGTAAATCATGAAGGCAACAGGGAAATGAAAATACAAACATCTCTCGCCAACATCATTGAAGAAATCATTAAGAATTCAAAAGGAAGACAGACAATCATCGAGACTCTTGAGAAAGTAGAAGACTCACATCTGAGTAGCAATGCAAAAGCCTTCCTCATCAATGTTTGTCAAGAAGAATTGAAAACCCTTGAACTTCCGTTGGAGATCATGAAAGACATATCAGAACATTTGAATCTGAAACATATTTTCTGTGAACATATGAAGAATATGTGATCTATGGAATGTATCTAATAATTATTGAGTTTGATCGATATAATTATTAGTCGTTATGTCTTTTGTTTATTTAATATGTTACTTTTAATCTTCATGAATTATGTATTCTGTTTGAAGTATGGAATGATTATAATTTGAATATGTTATTTTACCTAATTATGTTATAATTATTAACCTTTTATAAAATAATAATAAAAAACTTGTTAATAATAAATATTTAACGTATGGAATGAGTATAATATAATAAAAATTTTGAGAAAAACGTTTTAATAACATTTAGAAAATGCAAAATATATAACTTATATAATATATAATTAAAATGTAAATGAAAACATAATGCAAATTTATTAAATAATTTTTACCATTCCAATAACTTATTAAATGAGTTGTTCGATGTCATAATATATGAAATTGTATAATTGCATTAAAAAGTAACACAAAACGACAATCATCATATCGTATCTATCACCGTAATAAATAATTAACAGGGAAATTGTATTTTTAATTCATTAAAACTATACAATTAATACCACGTGTCAAACGGCTGTAAATAAAAACCAACCATATTCCTTTCACGACCAGTACATATATTTCTCACACGCTACATCAGAAACTAACAAATATTTAAAAAAACCCTAAATTACTTCTATAAAATTGTTAAAACACAATGGCTCTAAAGAACCTACTTATAAATCAACTTAACGTTGAGATCGATGCTAATATGATGACAATCAAACGTATAACCACCCTTCTGAAATAATTGTTGCAAGATAGAGATGCAAGAGATAAAGAAATTGAAGAAATCAAAAAGTTACCGCATTCCATACTTCATCAGTATTCAATCCTATACCTTGTTCTGGTAAACAAAAAAGACTGTGAAAAGATGAAGTTACTGGAAGATACACTGGTCAAGATCAGGGCACTTGTGATGCAGAAAATGGATATGCTCCAAGAAATAATACAAATGTGAAGAAGATTATGGTGAATTTTTTGATGTTAACCTTAACCATGTGTAACCGAGTAAGATTAATCTTGATGTTTAATGACTTTGATAAATTTACTCTTGTTTTGGTAATCATAAGAAACAAAATGTCATGTGTAAGTTTAATCGATTTTAATGGATGAATATCAATGGTGATTTTTAATCCCTACCATGCATTTGACTACATCAAAGACAAAAGATAATAAAACGTAATCATTATATTATGCATAATCAGAACATATAAGCAATTCTATCAAAAAAGAGTTAAACTATATGTATCACCTATATTCATTGCTATTACCATCCTCCTACTGCCTCCATGCAACAAACTATAACCCTAGTTAATTTAAATAATTAATTACATATACACTCCATAGCTTTATATAAACCAACAAAGCATATTCATGATTCGCATTGTAATCAAAACGTTACAGATTTACAAAACAAACAAAACATGGCATCAAACTCACTTTAATACTAACTCATCAGATATTGTTAGAAATACGTAAAGAAACTCAAAACTATAACAATGGAAAAGAGTTTGTTTCATTCACTTTATTATCAAATAAATTTATTTTTATTATATATAAATAATATAAATATACTCATTCTGAAATTGACAAGTTGAGTGTTTGACATCTGACTACACTATCACAGGCCAAAAGATACGCAGTCGTGAATAAAGTGATGATTACATCACAGTTACCCGGGTTGAAAAAACAACCGTCTTGACACACGATCTAAAATTAAATACTAATATTTTATCTAGCTACTTTTATTTATAGGGTCCACTATTTTAGATATCAATAACATTTTGAAATCCCAAACTACAGCCACGATTTTATTAATTTTTATAATTGCGAATAAGTCATTTCTTTAAGCAAAACCCAACGATGATGAAAAATGGAATTGCATTTACAAAAATAAAAAAACAAATCAAGAATAATTACACTTACTTTTCATTGCATCGTATACATTGGTAATGATTACAATTCATCATATCATTTTGCTTAGTTAACATTATCCACATATTATACTATTACAATTGTCATCTTAAAATTCAAATAAGTACTTGCAAAGTAGGGCGGCTCATTAACAAATGTGAATTATGTGTGAAAAGAAATGTTTATAATGAGGATAATCGTGACAATTACGGGATATTGGATGATGTCGTATAAGTAGAATATTAAATCAAAATCCATGCTACATTGGATTCTGTTGTTGTATGAACTTCTCAGTAACAAATGTGAAGTATGTGTAAGAGGAAGTGTTTAAAATGAGGATGAGTAAGAATATTATGAGATATTCAATGAAGTAGAAGTAGAATATCAAAACAAAATCCATGCCACATGGAATTTTGCTGATGTGTTGTTTAAGTGCAATTGATTTGATATATGCGCCGAGATAACAATTATGAGGTGGTAGAGACTATCAAAACCTAATTTTCAACCATCATTACATTAAAGGATAGCAAAATAATTAAATGTAATAGTCACATATTACTTCATAGATAGATGGATATCTTGTAGCCACGACCCTGTCATCAAATTACAATTTTTTTAATACTATTTGTTATCCGGTTAATATGGCTATAAGATTGAAAAACTCACATGAAAAAACATTCCAAGTTTTGAGAGATCATCGAGATAAATGATGGCGATGATGAAGATCATTGTTATCATCAACAGCACCCTCATCATCTAACTTGACGATCTCTCAAAACCTGGATTATTGTTCCTCATTCTTTCAAACATTTTAATGGCCATCATGTTATTCAATATTGTCTCAGGTGACTACTCCTGATTGTAAGTGATGTCTTCAAAAATTTTGAAAAATATTGAAGTGGTATTTTACAAAAATGTAAAAAATATTATAAACGACGACGTTGTGGAATATAAAGAGAAAGAGTCACTTGGGACAATACCGAATAACATGACGGCCATTAGAATCTTTGAACATTATAAGCCGACAGTGAATTATCCGTTCCATTTGTTGCTGAAACCATGCCAAAGCAATTACCATTTGGCTGCTAGATGTTTCAACAACTCCACACAACCGGTTGGCTAAATACAAATATTATTAAAAGATAATTTTTAATGATAGGGTTATGGCTAAAAGATGATCATCCTTTCATGAAACAATACACAAATATAACAATGAATTATTTGACTATAATTCATCACCAAACTGTAAACTGTTACATGGATGAGAACTCATTATTTTGTGTATTTTTTATTTGAAGTTGAGTGATTGGATGAAAAATCCTTTGGGTATTTATAGTAGATGAAAATGTATTATGGCTGCTAGTTGGGGATATTAATAACTATAGTATTTAAAATGCACAAAACCCATTGATTTTTTCAATAACTTGTATATTTTACTTTTTTTAATGTAAATTTAAGCCCATTTTGGGGTGAAACATGAGTAAATAGAAACAAACAAAATATAAAAAAAATTATTGATAAAAATATCCCTTGTTTTATATTGATTACTACTTGTTTTGAAGGCTATAATTGTAAACTCACAAAAGTTAATAATATAACGTACACCATTCTTTCACTTTTTTTAGTTTAAGTTAATGTAGAACACAAAAAATATATAAAATATTATTTCATTTCCTACGTATTTCTTTATATTTAATTCGTTTAAGCGAATCTGAGAAGATTAATTATTATTGCATGGACCTACCTATACAGCTAATTTGTGATGGATGTCACATCGATTATGATAATATTTACTTTTCATCAATGTTAAAGATGTTAGGTTGGCAACCTTTAGCGTATGTGAGAAGTGTAATTAATACTGTATTGCATGAACCTATAGTACAACTGATTTGTGATAGATGTCACATCGATTCTAATAATAGTTACTGTAGTAATATTTATCAATGATAGTAGATATTTAGCAATTTATTAGCAATTTAAATGTTATACATCAACAACACGTTTTAGCATAAAAAAGAAATTGTACATCAACACAATTTATATCGATTTCATACTTTAAAGTATCAAAATTTGTTATATAATTATTACCACTTCCATATACGAATTTAAATTACGTAATATATATATATATATATATATATATATATATATATATATATATATATATATATATATATATATATATATAATTTGTGTACCGATGTAAATATGTATATTTTTGGTTAAGAAGCATTCAGTTTGATTCTTATTCAGATTCTGATGATTTAGTTGCTGATGGAATGTCGGTCCAAACACAAATCATGGGTCAAAATGTCAGCCAATTTCATTATAGTATATAAAAAGGCCCATTTCAATAACCCTAATAGTTTCTATATAATACACTACCATTTTATTGCATTTCCATCAGAATAGAGTGAAACTACATGTATCACCTATATTTATTGCATTTACCATCCTCGTATACTAATTCCATGCATACATCTCCATAGTTATTTAATACAATTAATTACATATACACTCCCTAGCTTTCTATAAACCAACCACAACACATATTCATAATTCACATTCTAATAAAAAAAGTTACAGATTAAAAAAAAAACAAACTATGGCATCAAACTCATTTTCATTACTAACTCATCAGATACTATTAGAAATACATAGATAAACGCAAAAGTATTCGCGACAAATATTACTACAAAAACGCGATCAAGAAACTATAACGATGGAAAAGAGTTTGTTTCATTCACTTTATTATTAAATAAATTTATTTTTATTATATATATAATAATATTAATAAAAATGTACACATTCTGACATTGACAAGTTGAGTGTTTGACATATGAAAATACTAGCACAGGCGAAAAGATACGTCATTAATAAAGTGATGATTACATCATTGTCACCTGGATATATCAATTTTTCTTTTTAAGTTTTGGTATATGCATTAATTATTTTATTTTATATACGAAAAGTAAAGGTGCATTTGGTTGACCCCTTTTGGCATTTGATTTAGGGATGAACCTCAATATTACATGTTTGGTAAGAATTTGTAGGTCCCACTAATGTGAATGAGCCCTTAAAATCTCCTTTGTTTTAAATTTGGGCACATAGCCTACTTTTGTAAATGTAATTTGATCAAGTGGGTCCATATGAAATCTCAACCTCTCATATTTATTTGTTTTTTTCTTTTCTATTAATAAAACTTATTATATTTATTTAAAAATAAATAATAAATTTTAATATATAATATATCATTAAATATTATTTTCTCCTTTTAAATCAAATTTAAATCCAAATCATAAACCAAATTCATATTCAAATCCTAATCATAAACTCACCTACAAACCAAACGGACCCTAAGTCTTTTAGAATTTTCATTTAATTTTTTTATTGATTTATTTTTGTTGGTCTAGTAGTTAGTTGCCAAGTGGATAGCATTAAATTCTCTTTTATGTCTATAAATACGGGTCATGGCATGGTTTTGTCTCACATAACATTTTTAGTTAACCTAATTTCTCACTTGCTTTTTTTATATTCCATATGCCTCCTCCAGGTTTTTATAAGTCCACTCTTTGTTTTTTAAGTGTTATATTCAAGGTTGAATGTGATTTCTTTCACATTGGAAAGAATTGTAAATATCAGATTCAATATTCAGGAGTATGTTGTCTGATGATTTATTTTCTACATGGGTTAGATTATCTTCATAAAATTAGCCAAATGTTCTTTGATTGTTGGTAGATAACGCATATTCGATTCACCAACATTAGGCTCGTCACCCTTATACTTGGTTTAGGTTATCTTCATATAAGTTGATCATATATGAATATGTTTCTAAATTGACGATATCAATGATGGATGAACAGAGACGTTTATGTTCATACTTGAAAGTGTTATTTGATAGCAATTCTACAATTGTCAATTAAACCATTCTAAAGTGATCGAGGATTTAGAAGTATCCCTCCTTTTACATATAGCATTGGAAAGTTAGATAGCAATTCTACAATTGTGTTTTTTATTTCTGTTTTTGAAATGTATTTAGGTTGCTTAAATTTAATAATGTATGATGATTATTATAATTTATGTAAAATTAACATATGAACTCTTGCAATTAAAATTTGTATTTAAAATAGACAATTTTTGTAGTTCGAATTGACATAACTATGCATTTCCCAATGAATATAGGCTTAGGTGTTTTTCAATCTTCTATATTACACATTTCGAAATGTGTAATAGTAATTTGCATTATTAAGTCTAAGTCTATCATATTAACTATTTTTTTATAAAAATAATTCATCAATCACAAATTAATTTTTATTTTCTTAATAAGAATCATCTGCCTTAACTAATATATCAGGGAATCCGTGCTTCGCGGCGGGATGTTATATAGCAACATTTATTACTACTTCCATATACGAATTTAAATTATGTAATAGCATTATATATATATATATATATATATAATAATTTAGTATAGATGTAAATATGTATATTTTTCTTTATGAAGCATATATTTTAAATCTTATTCAGATTCTGATGTTTTAATTGCTGATGGAATGTCGGCCCAAACACAAATAATAGGTTAAAATGTCAGCCCATTTCATTATAATATAAAAAATGGCCCATTTCAATAACCCTAATAGTTTCTATATAATAAACTACCATATCAGATTTTTTTTGCATAATTAAACACAACAAATATTTTATTAAATGCTTGAAGATATTCAAGAAACTAAATTTATAACCTTCTTGATACTCTCATCTTCTTCAATACAAACTTTCAATATGCAAATTTAACGATTCATAAATGAAAATATAAGTTTTTATATCAGAACAAAATCAAGGTTACATTTTATGCATCAGAAAGTAAACTACAAACTTTTAACCAATAAATTTATTCAAGGTACCACCCTTCATCATCATCACCATCATCATATAGTAAATACATATCCAATACATCTCCTATATAACACCCTGTGTTTTCAAGTCTTTGGCGACGTCAATAACTATGCTATTTATTTTTAGTATTGTACGCGTTTGCTTGTA